>CAAKHB010003703.1:12004-29571 GCA_901007665.1 Aeoliscus strigatus
TGGTATGTGGGCTGACATACACACACACCAAGAAAACATATTGCAGTCTGTGTGTGTGTGTGTGTGTGTGTGTGTGTGTGTGTGTGTGAGTGCGTTGTCTGGAGATGCTGAGCAGCAACAAGGTGCTGTGTTTTTTTCAAGGTAAATGGAATGAACGACTGAAACATCAGATTTTAACAATGCATCTTTTTTTCCCTAAAGGGTACAACAAGAAAATCATATCAAATAGGAAGAAAAAAAAACATGGTCATTGCCATCTGCTTCTGGCTAATTATGACAGAAAACATCAGTTTCCAACAGAATTTCATAATCAGATCAAACCCACAGGGCTTATCAGTGGTTTATTGTGAACTGTCTGTCTGTTGTTTCTGCAGGAGTCGTCAGCTTCAGTTGCTATGGCTGCTGCACTGTGGAAGCCTGAATTACCCAACTTCAGCTCGTGGATGTTCATTCTGCTCCTCAGCCTCCTCCCTCAGGCCAGGTACAACCTCCCACGTATCACCTCCCAGTCACTCTGTTCTGCCATCTGCTATTTACTATCTCCTCCTGTCTGCGGCAGACACTGTGATCTGTCCGACGACGTCAGAGGCCAATTTGTGCTGTAAACAGAAGAAAAGACACGGAGAGATGCTCAGTCTGCCAAAACAAAAAGTAATCTCAGCTCATATTTGTGTTGAAACTTCAGGGTTGCAAAGGAAAACCCCTACACCAGTCAAGAATCATGTTTTAACTTAAATACTCTTGGATTAATGGTGGATTCTTGTCCTTGAGTTTATCTTCTCATCTTGAATGGAACCGATTCTCTTGTCTGCGCTGCATTGAGAGGTGAATTCATTTGGATTGTGCAGCACGCCACAGCAAAGTTTGTCTGTTCACAGCATTTTCATTCTTGCATCCCGTGGCACATTTTTCAATCTGCGTGTCACGACTCAGCAGAAAGAGTCAAGGAGTCATTCTAATCACACACCTTGTAATTTCAAGCAAACAGATTCCCCACAGGTTGCCATGTTAGCCTTGTTGATAAGGTTGGACAACAGGGGGGGTTGGTGAAGGAGAACCGCTTTAAGATTAAGCACACTAAAGGAGAGGGAAAGAAATCAGCAGTGTGTGATGAGGATCGGCCCGTTTGTCATTGTGCCACTTGGCTCTCCTTCCCATAAGGAACACAAAGCATTTATAATTAGGTATATTAAATAGGAAATGGGAGAAAAGGTGAGACCCAAACCTGGCAGACATCTTTGACAACAACATGCACTTTGGCTTTACACGCGCAGACAAGGATGTCACACTGAGTAGTTCAGCCAAACCAGTCGCGAGCAGCTGCTGGACCTTCCACACATACGTTGTTCCTATTTCGTGGTGAACGTTTGACTCTCTCCTGTTTCAAAGACAAGAGTTCATGTCATGGAAGTACTTGAGAATATCTCTTCCCGACACTTTTGCAGGATCCATATCTGTCTCACCACCAGATCTGGACCCCGGAACTGTTAATTCATTGCAGCATTTGGAACTAGTGTTAGTAAACTGATTTGGATAACACAAGTCATGTGACAGAGTATTAAAAACATCACATTATAAAATCATGGATCCATTTTACTTTAGCGTCATTATTTTTCCAAAATAAATACGCTGTTAGATTATATTTCCTATGCAAACCACAGCAGTGTCTAAATGTAAAAATTAATCAATACATAATTAATGCGTTTATGATTAGAAAATTACTGGGAGAGTTTCTCAGCGGTGATGAGTCAGTTTGAGTCTGAAAAGAATTATTTGCATCATGCATGTTCGCGAGCTGTGATGACAGCAGGACGTACAGTATGTACGAGACAGACAATATACGATTGCTTATGCAGACCTATCGCAGCACGTGAAAGGGATTTCACAAATGTTAATCTTCTGTAATTACTTGAGACGTGATGTAGTGCACATATGCAAAACACTTACTGAGCAATCTTTGGTTCCAGTTGATTCAAACTCGTGCGGGATTAGAAAACCATAGTTCCTTTTCGGAGAAGAAGAAGAAGATTTCTTGCTTCTCAAGAAATCCAAAACCAGAAATGGAATTTGCATCTTAAAGTGCGCTTATATAATGTTGTCAATCAAAGTTCAAGTTGTTGAACTTTGCAAGTAATCCGCAGAATTTCAGTACACGCGTGCTCCTAGAATCTCTCGGTATCAGCAGAGCGCTTTCTCGCTGAGAACTGCCGCCTCCCTGATGCCCACTGATGCTATCGGCGGGCTCCAAATCGGCTTTACTGCAGTTGAGGCAGGAGACTTTCCTAATGGATTAAGGTGTAACAGACAAATCCGCTCTATGAGGGTCTGTCATTCCGCACATCACCAAATTTCCTCATTTTCCGCACGCGAAAAGACGAGGCACGATTAAGCTATTATGCCCAGCAATCCAATGTATTACATATAAATGAGATGGCTTTGTTTATCTCAGCGCCACGTCTTTCAATCCCTCCTCTCTCCTCGCTTCCCCCTCTACACTCAGCACTTAACCAGAGCCGACAGTCAGGCTGACTTGGCTGTCTGTTTCGTTTGTTATCTGTTGCCACGCTGCGGGCCAACGTGGCACATAATCGATCGCTGTAAGGATGAGAGTTCCATACATGCAATTTGCCTATGGATTGGCTGTAAAGGTGCCCGCACTCTGCTGGCTCTTCCACATGAATTATTCACAGGATGGCAGAGAGGGTCATCACTTTGAGATGTGACCCGGTCAACAGATAACGCTCTGTTTCGGTAGTGTTGTCAAGGTGAACGTGCCACAGGTCCTCAGAAGGGTAATGCATTCCTGGCAGAGCCACTTTGCTGATTGAAAGATCAAGCAAACAGTCTCTGGACTAATAAAGAAAGGCAAAGGTTCACTGGATATAATGAATATTAAATCATAAGTAATTATATTTTCCTCTTATCATTTAAAGACAACGCAACTCCAGTGATACACAGTTCTTTTCACCTCATGTAACGAATGTTCTCAACTGTTTCAAATGATGAGATATGTCAGTGTTTTAACTTGCAGCACCATCAACACTGACTCCTGTCAAACTCCTACCTTTGAGCTCAAAAATAATATTCTAAACATATAAATGATTTTTTAAAAAATGTAATTAGACTGATTACAGTTGTGTTCAACTGGTAGTTGTAACACTCTTACATGTAACTACAAAAAAAAAATGCATAAATAGTGTCAGATATCATGGACTCACTAAGAGAAGGTTCATTTAACAGTTATATTTAACAGTTAATGATGTGTTCATGTTTGTACACAACAATATTCTAAAACGTCATTAGTGTTTGGTGCAGTGATCAGGTCCAGATCCAGCTGACAGGAGGAGGCGGGGCCAGGACTCACCTCCACCCAAGTGAGCAGGGAGGGGGTCGGCGTGGGCGGCGTTGAGATCTGCCGACTGACAGCAGCAGTTTTTTATTGGCTGTGGGAGACGACGTGCCCTCCGGTTCCTGCTGTCATGGGCCAGTATCACGTACGAATGGATGATGCAGACTTTGTTAGAAGTAATAATTAAAGACAATCTCCAGCCTTAGTGAACATTCCGATGTGAAAGTGAGGCTCAGGGAAAATGTTGCTCATACACTGAAAGTAACGCTCAATAACACGTATTTGTGGCTTTAATGCAGCTCAGACAGGATTGCCTACAGGCCGTTTCTCCCTGAGTTCATTGTATTTTTGTGAGGAAATGTACGTTATATAGACAGTCTGTGAAACAGTCATTTCAGTTCATCACGTATTACTGCCACCAGCAACAACCGCTCCAGCTCCCTTTGCTCCTGAATGGGAGTCTGGAGTGATGCTGGGGATAAACAGGCAGATTAAATCCATAAACCTAACTGTGCCTTTTAAAACGCCAACTGACTCCAATGAAATTAAATGAAATGGCTTCTCATGAAAAGTACTCAAACAAGGAATGCTTGTTCCTGAGAAGATGTTTTAATCCAGTTATGTGACCATGTTGGTAAATACAGTTTGCTTTCATAGATATAACACAACCTGGGTGCTGAATGTTCAAATCAGCCGTGTTTCCTTTTACTGTTTTAAAGTGGCTCATGATCAGTCCTGTACATAAATACAATTTACTGTGTGTATTGCTTTATATGTGTCAGGAACGCCACGTTGGAAATGTATCAGGTTACGACTGTTACAAGTACAAGTTACCCTGTTTAAGACTGTGGTGCTGGTTTCTGTGTGGAGCCTGCATCCTCTCCCCAAGTCTGCGTACGTCCCACCTCCCCACAGCATGCCAAGTTGAAATGGCCTGTCGGTGCAGATGTTGAGTGTGAATGGTTGTGTGCCTTCAGCTGGTTCTACACCAGCATTCACCCATTGACAGATTACCATCTAAGAATTACTTTTTAATGATAAAATATTGAAGGAATTCATGTTCTGAACATGTGTCAGTGTTTGACCTTCCAGGAGCATCAACAATGACCACTGTCTAATTCCTTTAGTGTCCTTCAACACATCATGAGCATTCATTCATAAATCAGGACAGAAACGGACCCCAAAAATGTAATTGGTAAACATCTTGTCGTGTTTTTTGCAGAAGCTGTTCAAATGTATCTAAAATTGTAACTGTAATCTAGTTTGTTTTTTTTCTCCAGTAATCCAACCGATTGTACTTGTGTTAAATTTTAAATTATGTAACTTGCTGCTTCCCAATACATCCAACAAGTGTTGTCAAAAATGTGTAAAAAGAGGGATGACACAGCATTCCATGTAGACCTCTGTGTAAACAGTGTCTATTTATCACCAGACACACGTTAGAATTACTCACTCATCAACACATCTCTGCTACCTAAGCAAATTAACCCTACGCTCATTACAGCTCATCCTTTCTACACACCGAATGCTGGACCAAGTATTTACACCCGGGTCAGCTGACTTTGTTCAGGGGGAAACGTGGAGTTCAGTCTGGAACAGGATGAAGGCAGTGAGAGCAGGTGGTCAAATAATTGGAGGACGTGACCCTGGGCTGAGGACGAATACGACCAACACACAAGCTGAAGGTCTTCTGTTCAAATTAGTTGTTTCTATTTCATCACTTTTCGTCTCATGTGATGGAGTGAAAGCATTTCTGTACAGCTCCTATAAAGTTTGTTTCTGCAGTGTTTCTGCAGCGTCACCTGAGCCACATTGGAGAAAGACAGTCAGAGAACGGAGAAAGACACGGTCTGACTAATTTACATAACACTGTTCCTATGGCTCAGTCTAAAAAGGAGCAGGCTTTTTATTTGGCTGCCTCGCAAACATAAGCACAGGTTTTTACTGCCTCGTCCTTTCAGCCGATGGCAGTTACATTTAATTGTGTCATATTATTATGATGGAGGAAAGCAGGAACTATTCATTACATCGGTGTGGAACAGCTGGACTTGGCACTTAAATTCATCAACCCGAACAAAACGAATGCAGCGTGCATGAAAGGTGAGACCTTGTGTCATCAGCTGCACGGGGTTAAATCCTGTAATAAGTCACGTTTTTTTATGGGTTAATTAGACGTATATTTGTAAAACTGCCGGAGACAATGTTTGCCCCGAGATTATGGCAGCAAGCACCTTGTGTTGTTTGCCACCAGACTGTCCACCTGCGTAGGATTGAGCTGGAAGAAAACACTGAAAATACTGAGAATTATTCTCCATCCAAAGAGTCAGTTGACAGGATTGTGAACACAACACTGACTGCAGCTCACACTCACCAAAGACTTACAGCGGAGCAATGAACTATATTTCAGAGCAGGCGGGAACTGAATCTACATTCTTTTCTTCAGCAGCACCTAATTCTCCAGTTTGAACAGACTACTGTCATATTTGCAAATTCTGATCAGCCGATTGGTCTGTGTGCTCAGCGGATCACATCCATCAAGCACCGGTTCTCCTCCCCCACGTACCTACACACATCCAAATGAAGAAGAGTTGGAGGTGAAGGACGCAGAGGAAGGATGTGGAAATCTATTCAGTGTGAATGATTTGTTCAGGTCAAATCAGACTGATGCATCTGCAATTGCAATGAATTCTGGGTTATTATATTAATTGAATGTGGATGTGACTTTCTCTTTTCGTACAACAATTATTACTCAGAATAGCTTCCAGCTGTATGTTTTAATTGGCTCAGTTCCAGGAAACATCCCATAAACCTTTGTGGAAAAGCAGCAGTTACACCATTGCAAATGCATCTCGACATATTATTTTGGGCTCTGGGTTGGTTCTGGAGACAAAGTGGTGGCATTTTAATGAGAGTAGAACGTAGTCTGGTAACATACCTGATGTAACAGATCAGTTCATCCTGGTTTATGTAGCTCACATCTTCACTGGCCTGGAAATTCAGATTTGCTCTGAAGGTCCATCTGGGCATGAACCATAAACTGTTGGCGTTCATTATTTGCCCAAACTCAAACTAGACCAATCACATGGGTCTATCTGACACAGACAGGGTCAGAAACTCCTACAGTCTGTGGGCGGGGCTTATCAGGATGACGACAGTACTGTGTTGTCAAAGGGTAAATGTACACAACAAACATGCGAGGGTGTATATGTGGTGTGGGGGTGGTTCTCCAGGCTACTTTTTCTTCACTTCATCACACAAATAGTTTAAAAACGTCCGTCACGATGTCCAGTGTGTAATATTTCTGTTAAAACTGAAACAATCTTCATTGCCTATCATGAAGGTTTTCCATTTTGATCGATCAAGTGTTTCAAACCCAGAGTGAATATGCTTAGACGAGCAAAACAAGTTACTTTGAGAGTTTTTAGGTCGGCACATCCAGATGTACTTGGCTGGACTGCTGCACGTTTGCACTGAAGGTTGTCAGAATGTCCTCATGGTGTCATGCTGTGACTGACGCAAGCGACACACTGAGCATATTGTCTCTCACCATCTTCACTCAGCTTTGGACAAATGCGATTTGAAACACTGAAGCAAACAGTAGATGAAAACACCGTCATAGATCTACTCCAATGCGTCTGTCAAGGATGCCAGTGATGAGGACACAGAGAGAATCGCTCATCTCATGCATCCTCATCTCCCAGATACTTTGAGCCCCTTGTTGTACAGAGGCCAAAACACCGACGCACAACATCCAGCCAGATGGGCCGACATATGTTTGCCATAAATGTAATGAAATACTGAGGTAGATGTGTTTTACCTGTGGCTTAAGGAGAGCTTTAGGTGACAGGAAGGTGTAGGTGAAGGACATATGCCCACAGTGGGAATTATACCACGAATTAGATGGAGGGTGATACAACATGTACAGCCTGGATTTATGTGTACGACTGTTACAATAAACATCGACTTTGATGTATTTGATTCTGTTTGCCCTCCTCCTCTACTCTACTAAGAAGATGTTGCCTTGCCTGGAAATAAGTTCCTATACTAGGAATCGTCTGAAGATCACCAGCTCATGTGGTTTTTAATCTAGAGGCAGGTTTCACAGGACTACGTCTGACAGAGCTCCGTGTAGCATGTGTCCCGTCATATCTGCTGATGCTGGTGATTGTGCGTTTTTGCAATCGCGGTAGATATCAATGACACCAAGGGCCGCTTTCTTCTAGAATCGCAGCAGAAGGCAGGCTGCTGTCACAGTGGAGGATAACACACATTTCAGATCTTATCTGTGTGTTTGATCATTTCCTGCCGACGGGTGCCGTGTGCTGCCCCCCGTCCTACATGTTTCATTCCAGGTGCTTGTATTTCCCAAGCAAAGTATTTTCATGTTCAAATTGAAATCCAATGCCAGTGTTACACAGATGACACCTGCTCTCTGTCCTGACAGTCTTGATAGTCTTGACATACACCTTGCTGTGTTTGACGGTGTGGACGTGTGTAAACTTTCTCATTATTTTACATTTCCCCTCGTCATCACAAGTCAGCTTTAGCTGCTGCGGCCTAGCGTACGGCCACAACTGGGATTGGACTGTTTGCGTCACATGACTTTCCCAGCTCACGGAGCAACACTTGTTTGTTTGCCAAGATGATGCAATCCTCATAAAGGCCATTTATGAGCAGAAAAGTGAGCGGGGAATTATGTGAATTATGTGTGATTCAACGAACAATGATACAGACAGAGAGACAGTAAAAGTAGAAAAGTATACCGGTAATCGCTCATGACGGCGATGGTGTCACCTGGGTTGTCATAAGATAACGCTATTTCAAATAATATGTCTGATAGAGGTACAAATCAACGCAGAGGATTTTAAAGCAACCGACATTTTGCGTGACGAATAAACAGCATTTTCATTCATAGCGTTCGCATTTATGTAACTTCACCATAATGAACTGAGCTATGAGCAGTTATCGATTTATCCTCCACAGACATTCACAGCAAACAATTCTGACACCATTATGTCCCAATGTTAGACAATTTGTGGAAAAAATTAACAATTTTGCAATTGATTTTTTCCTCCTCCCCCTGCTGCTCTATCTGGACACACTGTGCCAATTAAACACCGCCAGCTGTCAGCTTTTAAAGGTGATCAATGGGACAACAACTTGGCCTTCACATCTCGCTTTAACGAAGATGCTGGGAACGGAGAGCGGAACAAAGTACTGAATATCCTTTTTCCCAAAAGGAGCTCATACTAATCTCTTGACACTGTTAGAATAGAATAGTTCTCTAAAATCAGTTCAATACGTAAAAGTGGTCAGTACCTTCGTGTTCCCTGAGGACATTCCACCATACTTGGCAGAAAAACGTGAGTATATACGAGTGAGTGACAGGGGTTCACCTGGAGATGTGACATGAAGAGCTGCAGGTTAATGGGGAAAGGTGCTGATGAAAGGTGGGGAACAGTAGACATCAGTAGACATCAGTAGACATCAGTAGACATCAGTAGACAGTAGACGGTTCAGGTGCTATTTAAACATTTCATTACTCAAGTTCGAGGATTCATACGGTTTCAGCAGCTACCACATGTGCCACGTGTGGGAAAAGAACTATCATGAGACATGTGGTCGATGTGACAGTTGTCCCTGGAGTCAGCCAGAGCTACTGTATTTTAGCAGCCTTAAAACCCCCCCTCGACTTTACTGCGCATTATCTCCTCAAAACAGGCGACAGGAAGACAGCAAACTGAGACGAATCAGTCACATTGTCAAGGCTCTGAGTGATACTTGGCATCCATTGAGAAGAGACAATAATGCTGCATAATGTGCTGCTGCATAACATTATCAATACATTGTCGGGAGACACAGGGGAAGTGGGAGTGGGAGGATCTGGAGAGGAAGATTAGTTGCGTTGGAAAGGCTAACTCATGCATCAATCCCATTTTGGAATTCAATGTTTATTAATGAAGAATTGGATCTGTGGTTTGTCCCGGTGCTCAGACAATTAACAGGATCTTTATTGATTATCTGTGACACATGTGAGCGAGTTTAAGTTTTAACAACAATTTCACCCCCCCACCCAGCCTATTAAACTACGATTTATAGTTAAGATTCCCTGTCTCACGTGAAAGTCCAACATCCAGCTTCAAATACATCACATGAAAGCATTGCGAGCATTTCATGGCACCTTTAACTAAGTCCGCTGCAGCAGCGCTGTAGGTGACAGACGAAACAATCGTTCACCCGCTTCAACACAATTTTCCATTCAGGTCTTAATTGGTTGGCTCCCGCTGACCTCTCCTTTCTTTAGCTGATAATGAAATGTGTGCCCCCGCCATGAGGATTTCATAAAACTGGTTGAAAGTGCAGAGAATATTCATCATTTGAGCTGTGAAACTGCCGTCCCCCTGAATCGGCTCAGAGCACACAAACACACACATCTACACACAGCTGTGGAAGCAGAGGCAACACCAGTTGATTTGAATGATAATATTGATACACATAATTCTACAAAAGCTTTTTATATTCTGTTTATTAGTGCACAGTTTAAAAAAATGACATACCTTTAAACAAAAAAATTAGATTTTAACATGGTAAAGGTAGTGTACTACTCGTACGGCTATGCTAACGTTAGCTTGCCAGCTAGCAAACCGTGGCACATTTTCAGGCATTGACGTTGTGGCGTACGTTTGGTGCTTGTGTGTGTCTTCACTGTACGAGACTGAGGTTCATGATGTGAGGTTAGAGGACTGATGAGGAGAAAATGCGTCAGCTAGAGTATTTTTTCATGTCATTGCCGGTAAGTGTGCGACGGGACTGTACCGATTTGAGACAGTACTACCTTGTCCAAATTTGCGCACTTCGCGAGTGCTTAGTGTACGACAAAAAAGTGTACTTACGGAAGTATGTGATTTGAGACATGGAGCATATATTCAATATCTCATTTCATGATTTTGTTGCTGCTTGGATTTCAGAGCAGAGGCCTGCTGATGACACAGCTGTACACTTAAAATCTATTTGTCATCACACTGTCAGCTCGTGAAGCCCCCTCAGCTTCAAACACCTACTGGCTGGCAGCAGGCACCCGTGTGCCCTGAGACACTGCCACTAACTACATCTCATCCCCGGCCAAGCCTCCAATCCGTCAGCTGTCAGACAGTTTCAGTGCGCTCACCTTGGATTGCAGCCAGTCCACCTACTGAGTGGACAAGTGTAAGTAAAGTGCAAAGTACAAAGTCTTGCACATGGCAACGCAGACGACGGCACTCATGTTGTCATATATTATGAATATCAAATATGGCATCTGCACTAATACACATTTTTAAATCATGCAAACCTTTGTGCCTAAAGAAATGGTCCACATTTGCATGAGCTAAATATTTTCTCTGAATTATTCTCTTTCTCTCATCTCAGAGCGAATAAACACCAGATTTTAACTGAAATGGGAGCATTAATTCATTAAAGAAATGAGCTTTACAGAACAAGGCAATTAAAACATGTGTCACACGATTGGCACACACGAAGCATGGATTGATTGTCCACATTCGAATATATTTTAATGAATATTCCGATTTTTTATTGTAAAGATTTCAGGTTCCAACAGATATCAAGCCAATGAAATGTGGAATGCAATCCCACCTCTGTTGAATTAAAGAGCATATTACCTTTACCACTCTGATGGAAACTCCAAAGAAACTCTCATATCTGATGTAGGATAACAATGAAATCCTCTGTCTCTATGCCAGTGAAAAACATATGACTCAAAGTCTCTTCTGGCTGGTGAAGAAGTGACCTACAGCATCAGGAGAATATGTGTTAAATACATATGAACATGAATAATTATGCACCACAGTTTCCACAAGGACTGACTTAAAGAGATGGTTTATACTTTTGGTCGGACTGGAGAACGACCTACATGACTGTTTGGAAGATGGTGCACAATAGAATTTAGGTTATGCCATGACCCCACCAGGTCATAGGCTTAGTACTAGCAGTGTGTATACCTGATAGCATACACACTCTTATGATATGATATATATACACATCACCATGGACACGGGGTCCGTTAAAAGCAGGATTTGTAAAAACTCTCAGTATGTTTCTCCTGAATTCTCCTCCATGTAGTCTGATACAACCATTCTGGGTAAAAAACAATAGAGCACCAGGGGAAGTCTCTTGAGATAGAGGCCCCTGTCTAGCCAAGACTATGCCTACTGGGTGACCAATCACAAATAATGGTGTCAAAAACAGGATTTTGCAGTTGTGAAGGTCGTGATGGCCACAGCAGCCTGAGATATCCTCAGGCTATGGGAAAGTACATCCCCAGCAGACTTTAGAAAATAGATTGAGACTATGACAGAAATAGAGTCATATGAACAGATGTTGGTGAGAGTTAATAATGACAAGGGGGAAGAAGGGGGCCATGGGACCATTTCTTTACCAAGTTTGTGAGGTTTGGTTTGAAAGAGCAACGGGACATTTACACTAGACTTCAGCATAAGTGTGTGAATTTCTCTGTATTAGCATGTATATGTAGGTGCCACTGTAAACCCATCAAAAAAAGCTGGCTGAATCTGTCCTGAACTGAGGAAAACACAGAAGATAAAGATAAAATGAATAAAAAGATAACTAGGATAGGACAACTAGGATAAAACAATTAAAGCGATAAAGCAATAAAGCAATAAAGCGATAATGATTATTAAAATAATAGAGAATACATTAAACAAGTTCAGGAATATAGGAGGGAACGGGACTAAAATTCGAAAAAGTGGTCTGCGGATGCACAGACTTATGGGTAATATGTATCAGTCTGAAGGCCTTTCAGTAGACATAGATGGCCGATTAGTTTCAAATGGTTTTTGAAACCTCACAAGCATGTAGCACAGACAGTGTTGATAGAAAGTCTGGGTTTTGTTGAATGAGAACAAAAAAAGCAATGTTTTATATATATTTATAGTGTAACTATTTCAGTCTGACATGCATGGACAGAGCATTCGGAGCTCACTTCACAAAGCATCGCTTACTATCAGCTCATCCTGTGATCAAATACTCGCGATTCACTTTCAACCAACGCAACTTCACACAGACTACAAGAATAATACAGTCAAACAGCTCAGTGGTTATTAAAAATGACCAGTTGACATGGGAGATGGACAACTGCAGCAGCATCACAGAAATCAGTGGCTTTCTGTTCCACATACCTTTGTTCATTTCAGCTTCTGTTTTGGTTTTGGGGGAAATGTAATGACCTTCAAATCTGTGGTTAAGTATTAATGGCCCTACATTGGAAAACAGCATCTGTCAGCTCCTCGCCCTCATCTATGAACATAAAATAAGGCTTTTTGTTGAATATATCATTCATGCCAAGTGAGATATCACCATTTTCAGCTCAGGAAGTCATATTAAAGCATTTTTATTGTGATTTTTTGCACATCACAGCCGCCTCGAACATGCCCTCTGATGAGATGCTTGAATGAAAAGTAAAAAATATGTATTCATTTCATGTGTAATACTATTACACTATTAAACTTAAACATAAACTTTCCATAATTTCATAAGAAGTTTATGAAAATCATTTGCAGGTGGTCAGTAAAGACTTGAATATATTTAACATCAGGTTTGCTGACAAAAAGAAAAGATAAAACAATGATTATTCCTGAATTTACTGAGGAAGTGTCAGTGCATGAGTTCTCATAACGAGACTCTCATAGTTTTCTCTTGTACCTCTTTTCACGTCTCATAAATCGGTACTGTGTTGCAAAATGTTGTTTCAAACAATAAATCAACCACAAACCCTTAAGCAGTGACCTCATGAAATAAAAGATTGGATTGCTGCCCATGGACTTCCATGTGCAGTTGCTCTTTGTCAATTTACCAAAAACATTTTGGAAAAAGTGTTTTCTTCGTCTGCAGCTCCTGGGCCCTTAAAACTTGTATGATTGTCAGTCAGTGCAACAGCACATGGTTGTTGACAGGGGTTACTGAGATATTACAGGTCAGTTCCTGGAGGGGTTTAGTTGAATTAATGATAGGACTCCTCAACTCAGCCCCACCTACAGCAAACAAGGCACACAATGACATTCCGCAGGGATTGAGGGACATGTAAATTAATAAGCAGCGGTGAATAGCATATGATGAATTATCCTACCAAACGCTGCAGAGTGCATCATTTTTGGGGAAGAATTCATTTCCATAAATTCAGATATTTTTCAGGTTCCTGCCTGAAAAGAAAAATAAAAAAAAACACATTCAGGCGTTATTCTCTAAATATTGATTGAAGCCTGTGGTGGATAACAGATTTGCCGTGTGTGAAAAATATTGAGCATGCTGATGTAATTATATGAAGGCAAGAAACTAGTTTAAGTCAATAATGCAATGGAAGATATTCATATGTGGTGAAAGCTGCACCTGTAATGTGTTTAATAAATCCTTCATTTCTCCAGACCACTGTACTTTGAGTGACAGTCCATCTTTTGTGTCCATCCTCTTTGTTCCCGCAGGGCAGTGGTTGGATACAGAGAGCCGCCTCCCGGTAGTGATCCAGACAATATCACCATTTTTACCCGGATCCTCGACAGGCTGCTGGATGGATATGACAACAGGCTACGTCCTGGGCTCGGAGGTAAAAGTCATCAGATTGACCTGAGAAATTATTTAGTTGTTTTTTTGTCAGCCTCTTCAGCTGCCAGAGAAAATGGAATCCACTATGAATCAGTTTTGGTAAAAGAGGTCAGACTTTGTTTGTATAGTGACAGTTCAGTTCTCTCCTGACACAGATGACCTATTCTACCAAAAACTCTTAGTGACGGAGGAGAGGAACAACTCACTGTTACAGGCTCAGATCCAAGGCGACATGAGGACTGCCTTCTGCTTTGACCACTTGTAGTGGAACAAAGATAGCAAGAGGGTAGAGAGAAGAGGAGAGAAGGAGAGAGGAATGCAGTAGGGATAAAAGAACAGGAGGTCAAATCTTAGCTTTGTTAATACACGAATCAGCTGTAGCGTGTTAAAACAATAATTGATGCATTAGTTCTAATAGTGATTATTGTTGTGGCTGATAGTATAGAGCTTCTAGAAGCTTCTAAAAGTCCAACAGTGCAGGTTGGTCTATGTAAGTCGTCAGTGGAGGAACCAGGATGAAGAAGAACATCCACATTCAGACAGGCAGCGGGGAGGAACTCACAGAGGCAGATCAGGAGGAGACAGACGAGAAGCACCGGGACTCCGGGAGAGAAAGAGTCATGTAAAACAAACATACAAGAGAGAAGAGGAGCAGCAGATGTAAATCAAACTCAGTCAATGCAACCAGCTGCTTGTGTGCAGCAGATGCAGCAGTAGCAATGTGTCATGCTCCTCATTAGCAGCTTTGATAAATCTGCTGCTACTGGACATTAGTGGTCACTTTTATAGACTCCACAATGAATCACAGCACATTTAACAGGAATGATTCTTCCCTTGTGTGGGAAGTCTTTGCTCAGTCATGGCCAAAAGGCAAATCAGCCCATATGTCAGTAGAAATGCATCTAATTGGTGCCATTTCAACCAAATATTCGGCTCCCCAAAGGACAACAAACTGCGTAACAGCAAGCCCACATGTTCGAGCAGACACTGCCATTTCTCAGTCAGCCAGCTGGAATGGTCATTTCTGCTCTGCTGCACGCAACCGAGGCTGAGAGTGTAGCTGCAGACCACCAGACTACATGACCTGTAGAAGCTGCCAGGGAGAAGAACCAGGCACGAGACATTAATGTCAGATTCTGACGCGTTTTGGGTTACTGATACTGAGAGGGGGTTTTTGGACTTTACAGTAAATCACAATGGTTTTACTATTATAACAAAGACAGAACAACTACAATTATAGTTTGTGAAGGAAAAGCAGGATGGATGCATGCATTAGTTTACCAACTTCATTTATTAAGTTTCCAACCATCATCTCGCTCACATGGATTTCATTTTTATTAAACAACAAATCTTAATATCTGGAGATGTTTATGTTTCAGTCAGTAGGTACAAGTTTATGTTCGTCTACAATATTTATTTCATATAATCGTTGAATAAAGTGGTTTACATCATTTTACTTGTTCAAACTTTAATTTTATAATTAAATGACATTTTCTTACATTTTCTTACATAAGCTTAAAATTAAATATAAACTTTATATTCCTGTTACATATTGTAGCATAGATATGTTAAGTAACTTTGAAAAAACTGGTAATATGCACATTTTTGGGTAATGGCCAGAGCTACTACATCTAACTAGCTAGCTGGCTAGCTAACGTTATCAACACTATCTACCTACAGTAGCTAGCTAAAATACCTAGCTAGCTCACAATCCATTAGCTAGCCCTCACCCTAACCTTAACCCTAACCTATACAACCTGGAAGGATGTGTTGTTTGTGGTTTTTGTGGCATTCGCTCATATTACCGGAAACTTATATACATCAAGACCATAGTACATTCATATGTTCTTCTTGTTCAACAAGTTTGTTTCACTAAAATAAATCTAAATTCTGAAAGTAGCAAATATTTGGTCACACAAACAACAAGTACCCAATCATGCAGACGTTATAGAAAATAGAGAGCTCAGAATAATTTCCATTTCGGTCTCTATACAGCGCTGCCCTCTGCTCTGGTGAACTGTTGTGAACAGAAACAGGGTGACACACACTGCCCCCACATCCCCCCTTTCTCCCCCAACCCACGCCTGCCATACAAAGTGCTGACTCGGAGTTGTGATAATCACATATTTGTGAGAGTTATTTGTGTCACAGGAATGATTAATGTGGAAGTGGATCTCCAATCTCAGGGGGGCCCTTCACCCGAGGATTGGAGACTTCACCTGTGGGTGGTCACTTAGATGGAATGCAGTTAGAGCCCAAGAACTACTCACTTTTGGAGGAAAGCCTCATCACTCTCTGGTTGTTGCACCGCTGGGAACAGCTATTTGTCTCACCAACGGCCCAAAAGCCTACTTTACTCATTTCCCCCAGAGGAGCTGATTCAGCCCACAACAAAGAGGGCAAATGTTGATCTGTCACAACTTTCATATCATGGCGTGCATTATGAATTAACATAATTAAGAGGTATTTGGAAACAATTATTCCTCCGCTTGTAATTTATATCTCATTTAAAGCTTTGCTACCTTTGTGTTTGATGGTTTTCACAGTATCAGAAATTAATCATAACAACATAAGGAGACAATTAGAGGAGATTGTAATGAAGCGTAATGAGCTGCGGTATGTAATCATTTGTTAAGAACACAAGCGGAAAAGTCATGTAAGATTCATGCTACAATAATCATACTGTTTATGTAAGTGTGCCTGATATAAAAAATACCCACTTAATGCTCAGCTGCTGCATATTTGTCCAGAGCGCATCCCCTGGGGTTGGTTAAGCATTTTGGGGGCAAAATTTATTTTGGGTCAAAAGGAATGACTGAACATGCAGGCTTGGGTCGTATTTGACAAACGTAGGATTGAGTCAGATAAACGGTTGATTTACTGACCTGAATCCTTTGAAAATGGATTCAGGTTTGCTCACAGCAACTTATTTATTATTAATTTTTGGCGTTGAAAGACAAAAAAAACAAAGAAGGTTAATAGATGCAACTAGTAGCATCTAATATTGCTTTTCCACAGCTTCAGCACTTCTCTACTCTACTCAGTTTTGTTATCAGGCACCGCGACAATACAGTACCTCCTTGACATGAGTGAGGTCGTCATAGCAACGGCTATGCGAAATTCCCTTGACAGCATTTTATCGCTGTACCAACACATAAACAGTGAAGGACATCAAGGAGATGATGAGCTGACTGCTTATTCTTGTGACGAACCATGGTGAATTTTTTGTACTCGTCAGCCACAGAATACCATGAGACCAGTGAAAGGACATTCACTGTTTTGCTGTTGATTCTTGTGTGAACGGTTGCGCTTGTGACGACTCTCTCTCTTTGACCAATCACTGGCCAGCAGCCTTAGACGTCACTGGCTCATCTTGTTAGGAACCTCATCAGAACAGGTACCAAAAAGAAACCCAGGGACTCGCCATCATGGAAAAGGGAAAAAGAAAAGAAATGAATATTGTAGAAAAGCGACATAGATGTCCAATACTGCTGGTTGCAGATTATAATTTTCAATTTTAAATTTCACAAAGGTTTTACGTAAAAAGCATCCCTAAATAGACAGTGTCTGAAATGTTCTCCTCAGCCATCCCTCCTGGTAAAGA
>CAAKHB010003703.1:29591-42841 GCA_901007665.1 Aeoliscus strigatus
AGGGAAAAAGAAAAGAAATGAATATTGTAGAAAAGCGACATAGATGTCCAATACTGCTGGTTGCACATTATAATTTTCAATTTTAAATTTCACAAAGGTTTTACGTAAAAAGCATCCCTAAATAGACAGAATGTTCTCCCTCCTGGTAAAGACCTTCAAAGCAGCTTAGCTGAATGCAGACAGACACATCTGGAGTAAAACATCCTTTCTGACTCTTTCCACAGAGAGTGTGACAGAAGTGAGGACAAACATATATGTGACAAGTTTCGGGCCGGTGTCAGATACAGACATGGTAAGTACAATTCTTTTCACCTACATCCTCTCACTAATACTCCCAACAAGTCATCAAATACAAGCAGACTGTCTTCTGCTATTGTCCCAACACACATATTACTCAGCACTTTTAGCTCAAGATGTAAATTTTTAGCATCAGAAGGGGGAAATGGTGTGTCTTATAAAAAATTACATTTCGAGCTATAGAAAATCTAAATCCCAAAGAAGCTTTTTAAAGTAAAGCACAATGACCGTGTTTTACCCAGAAAGTTATGAAACAAAATCTAATGTGATCGCCAATACACTGCGGCCGATTGTTTAGACTGTAAGTGTGAGGTAAATTAAAGATAATTACCAATGTGATTTACAGTTGATGGCCTCGCAGATAAAAGCCAACAGTTGTTAATTTGAGTTCTCAGCTTCAACACCTGTAAGAGAGAAAACATCTATGCCAAGTCAGCACTACAGACAAACTACAGAAAGTTGTCAGAGTCTTTCTAACAGCACGACTATGAAGAAGAAGAAATTCCATTACGCATCACAGAGCTGGATGACCGCCTTCAGACAGCAGACGCTGGAGATGGTTCATCCCTTGTCTTGGGACCTTATGCAGCATTTGACATATTTGATCATGCAGCTCTAATTGACCGCCTTGAGCATTCGGGACGTTTTTCTTGCTCAGCTCTGAGCTGGCCCGACATCTTGTATGACGAAGCAGGATTAGTTTGTTTTCAGCTGAGTTTCTCAGCCTTGCAGCAGGGCTGTTTCACATCAAAACAAAAAACTCAACTGCTCCAGAGAAGGTGACGCCGAGATTTCGCTGGCGTCTCGTGACCTTTGTATGAATTGTCCCAGAATATACTTTTTTGCTTCCTTAAGTGCTATGTGCGACTGTGTTGATCCTACCAACGATGCACCCACAGAGGTGAATGCTCTAAAAACAATTTATGCTTCTGCGTCAGATCGACGGCACCTCTCCAGAAATGTGCTGTGGGCTATGTGTATCGATGATCGGGTTGTTTGCGTCACATGACTTTTCCAGCTCTCAGAGTGGGATTTCCATGTTTGCAGAGAAAATAGAACCGACCAAGAGGTGATTTTTTTTCTGAAACAGTAAGTGGGAAAAGATGCCAATCTTGTTGGTGCGGACCCACTGACTTTTAGTTGCTATCGCTTGAAGTAAACACAGCAAAACACCAACAAGTTGAACAAATGAAACACAAGCTTTTTTCATTGCGGCAGAATTTACTTACAAATAACTTGACTTACGTTTTATGATGTTGCTGCCACTGCACTGTATGTAGCTCATGTTTGGCAAGGCAAGGCAAGTTTATTTGAATAGCACAATCCATACACCAGGCCAAAATGTTTCACAGAATCAGAAGATGACATTAAAAACTACAATACATTAAAAAGAAAAAGCAATAAGGAAAAAAGGCAGCTTACAGTTGTAAAGAGAATAAAATGCATCAATAGAAGTTAAACAAATCTAAAAATGAATCTAAGTAGAAGCTGCAGCAAATAATAATAATAATGTTAATAATACTGGAATATTAATGTTTATTGACTGTTTTTGCAGACTTCAGATGTGCAGGACAGAACACACTGTCAACCTTTCCCTTATGACCTGTACTTCATATGGAGTTAAGGATAGTTAAGTCAAGGATATATTTTTGTCCTAGACCATTCAGTGCTTTGTAGACCAACAGTAAGATTTTAAAGCACTAATTCTTATTCATTTGTTACATTCGTCTTATCATGAACTGTTGCTGGGCTACAAAACAACATTTATGAACGTCCAAACACACTGTGACAATGATTTAACAACCTCATTCCACCACTGGCAGTGTGTTTCTAAACTGACCTTTGTGAACATTTCAAGTCAAGCACAAAATGGTGGGTTTGACTGTCACCTTCACGAGACACAGTACACTGGCCGCAGCACGATGGAGCTGCTGTGGAGGCGTGTCGGGTCTCTTACCTCACTACAACAGCAGGTACTTTATCTTTCTCAGCTGATAGCACCTTTGGGAATTCTCAGGACTCAATGTTCGCCTCAATCTTTTACTCTCTTCACGTACGCCACTTGACAACATCATGAATCGACAGAGCAGAGTGCAAATATAGGCGGACATGTAATGATAGGCATGGGTGACGTGACATGCTGTGTTTGGTAAATGTGGCAAAGCAGATGTATACATTGTACGGGATAAGGTATGCAATGGTATTTCCTTGCTACATAAAGGCACGTAGTTCTCTTGTCTCTGCTTTCATCCACACACATCTCTCGTTGTATATATGTTAAGGGTAATGTGAAAAAACGGGTAATATGCAAATTACCCGGTTTATTTGTAGATAATCTGACAACACGGGTAATTTGCAAACAACCCGTCTTTCCAGGTTGTATGGGTAAGGGTTAGTGCTAGCTAACTGATTGTTACCTTGCTAGATATTTCAGCTTGCTACCATAGGTACCATAGGTTGTTAACGTTAGGTTGATAACGTTTGATAGCTATTTAGCTAGATGTAGTAGCTTTGCACATTATCTGAAACCACAGGTAGTTTACAAACAAACCATCCTTCTGGGTTGTATGTAAAAAAAACAGGTATATAGCATATAGCAGTTTTTTTACCTGTAACATTTACAGTAGCTGCATCAATGCAAAACACTGGAGCAACATGTTGATTTCAGCTTCCCAGTTGATGTGAGGGTATTACTGATCATTTCAGAGCTACGGCTCACACTGGCCTCAGGCAACACGGTGTTTCCATTGTCTGTTTGCAAAGAAACACGGCTTCAAGGATCAAAGCAGCTCCTCTCATGATTTGCTGCAATCTAGCCTGAAAAGATGTTCAGGAAGCATCACATCATGGAGTCTGTATCATCTAATAAAAACACTTTGCAGGTCTTCAAAGTTTTGCTTGTTTATCTCCTGAAGGATTTTTTTATGAAGCAGTTCTGAATAATTGGAATATTTTCTGCACCCAGGTAGAATTTAGGTTAAATGGGGATTGCATGATATACACAGCACTACAAAAGAGCCTCGGAGCAATAAAAGCTCTGAGTCCAGTGAAAGGACAAGAATGGCCATTATACAGTGCAGTGAGCAACTGTGGACAGTAGACTGCACTTTAATAACTAGGTCTTGACTTCCAACTTAAATAATGAGCAGTCTTACTGTCTGAAATTGGTGCCAGCTTCCAAAGTGTCCATCCCTTTTAAATCACTGCTGTCACCGGAGTGTGCAAACAGCTTGACCTCATTGTAAATTAATATCTGGTAAACTTATACTGTGGAGCTGATGGGAAGGGTTTTCTTATTCAAGTTGATTCGTAAGTTTTGAAGACATGAGAACCGGCACTCGCAGAAACTGTACAGTAGGTCATCATGCAGTTGTGCTTTCTAGTTCATGAGTTTCCGGCGTTCCAAGTTCACAATGGAATGCACTGACCCCCTACACCCCCACTCACCCACACCCACCCTGGTGTCTACGGGGACATGGTGTATTTCAACGCTTCTGGGAAATAAAAGCAGGGACCAGTTTTCTAGGTCACTTAATGGAGAGGAAATGACTAATCCTGGAGGTGTTTGAGAGGTGAACGGAAAGCATTTCAAGAGATTTCCTTGATGTGCTCACCAAAGGAAAATCCAATTCACTGTAGTTTAATGGATTCATTTGGGGCAGCTTTCTTGGCCACTGGGATAAAATAAGTAAGACTGTATGTAGCCGGAACATTGAAATATACTAAAGAGTTCATGATATCTTTTTATCCCCTTGTAGAAACCTTTATCGAGAGATCTCAATTCTATAAATTTCTGTAAATCAGCAAATAACGGCAAATGTCAAGTTTCCTGGTATTGAAAGGTTGAAAACTGAATTGCCTTGGTTGGTAATATAAATAAAAAGCAAATAAGCAAATATAAGAAAAAATATAAAATATAAGAAAATATAAGAACATAAGCTCCACCAGTGACGAAAGCCTGATTTATGCTTCTGCCTCAAATCAACATCGTAGGCAACAAAAAGTAGGGTTCCGCGTAGCCTGACGTGCACCTCTCATAAATGTGATTGTGACTGTTTGCCTCATGTGACTCTCCCAGAGCTGAGAAAATACAACCGAAACAGTTACTTCGGTAAGAAGATCCACTCACCTTCAGGTGCTCTCGCTTGAAGTAAACAAAGAAAAACGCATATAACTGTGAAAAATGAAACACAGTGGCAAAACACTCACAATGGTGTAGGCTGTGCCACACAGGAGCGTAGATCGGGGTTAACAGCATGTCACTTGCTGCTACCTGCTAGCTTTACCGTCAAACAGAATTTTCCATAATACTCATTTTTAGATCCATCCACTGGTGACCATGAATGCCTCTTCTGGATATCGTGACAACCCATTGAACACAAGTGGACAAACAACCAGTGCTTCCGTCACTAAAGGCAATTGTTCCAGTGGATATTTTCCCTAGACAGGGCACACTCTAAACCTTAGGCAGCTCATCGTTTATGTCATGCACATCCATCGGTCCAATTACCCATCCCAGGAACCTCAAGTGTCCCAGAACTGTCTGCATCCCATTCACCCCAAGGGCCACTCATCGCGCCTTCACTCGGACCCCAATATGCCACGTTACTATTCCACTACAACAACAGCAGGGAAGATCACCGCATAATGAGAGTGCAGCTTGAATATTAGGTTGAAAACAACCCATGTTGTTCAGATCCTGTGTGGGTGCATAACCGTGATAGATTCCTGCAGTTTGTCACACCAAGACCCAGAATGTGGATTACAGTCTTGATGCTGATCTCTAGTAAGTAGGTGGGCGTTTCTTCTCGAGCCTCCCGTCTTCTGACTTGCTATGTCTTTGTTTCTGCCCTCTCTCACAAGCCATTCACATGTATAGAGGCACATTCATCACATTCAGGGATTTTACAGGTGAGCTCTGATGAAATACGGAGCGATTTCAAGGCGTCACGGTGAGTTCAATAATGTCTGATCTAGTCACAGACTCACCGTCTCTGCCGGTAATTCAACGCATAGACACTATCTTTAAAATGCAGGAAGCACAAACCCCAAAACGTCGGTTCAAGGTCTTTAGGGTGGAATAAATGGAGGCCAGACTGAAATTTCTAGGTGAGCTGGGTTTGCATCCATCATGTTGCCCTTGTTTGACGAACAAGTCTGCTGATTTATCTCTTTGTGAGATGCAGAGACTTTCAACATTTTCTGGGAACCAGGACAGCAATAGTTTCTGTTTTCAAATATAAGAAAAGTGTACACTTATGCCAATAGGATCTGGATCAGTGGCCCTCTGCCCTGCTGTAGCCTTTTATTGTGAATGTTCATTTGTTACACTGACAGGCTCAATGCATTCTACTGCGTGAAAGAAAGCAACTCTGTTCATTTGTTACTGTACTACAACAGAATGACGCCAGATAAATGAATCATTGTCAGTTTTATTCACAAGACCTTTGTCCATGTCAGTCTGGCCATATATAAACTGATGCATAGCGGAGAGCAGTTACTTTATTCTATTATTTCTGCTTGCCTGGTTATACAATGGGGAAAACAAGCATAACAGTTTTCTCAATAAACATATTTCTTTTTTTTTTCTTTTTTTTCTTTTTTTTTTCAACCTGTCTTGTCTGACGGTCTGGACATTCAGTAGAGATTACTGAGATTACTGTATCCCTTGGTGTCCGACAGTTTGGATCTATGGAGAAAGAGCTGCTCAGATACTTGTCCTGTGCAGGTTCCTCCATGTTTGAATCTTTATTGTATTTTATTGCAAACTGGGGTGTGGTCTCCAAGCTATTTTACAGCACGCTGTGCTTCTATGTCGAACAGGGACAAGTTTGTGGGGGGATGACAGACAGAGAGAAGACATGGGGGTGGGGAGGTGGAGAGGACAAAAGGGGGGCAAAAAGAGAAAAAAAAAAAAAAAGGCCTGACAATGAGCTGCTGATTTGAATCTGGTGTGTAGAAGCAGGGCAACATCAAAAACCTGCAGGGCAGGAGGCCCCCGAGGACCAGAGCCAGACACTGCTCTGCAGTATGATGTATTGCAGCCCTTGCGCCGCCCCCAAGAAGTCCAGTGCAGAAAGGGAGCACCAAGAGCAAGCTGCCAGCCCTGGACCAGAGGGGGACCCAGCCCATCGCATACCCCCGAGAGGAAGACCAGGTGCAGAGACTCGCAGGGAGCAACCCGACCGCCAAGACCCCCATCGCAAGGAGGAGGCAGCAGAGCCCCAGACCAAGGCTGACCCACCGTCGAACACAGGCGATGCCCCGACTTTCACTCCTACTCCAGGGGCCATGACCACAGACCCCACAGGCACATGCCCCAGACCATCTCCTGAGGCCCTGATGTTGAAGAGGTGGGAAGGGGGGGGTCAGGGAGAGGGGAGGTGGTGATGATCGTCTCTGGCCCAGCTTCCTGACTGGCCCAGTTGGTACCGCCCCAGCCCAGGCCCATCGGGTCCAGTTGGTCCCAGCCCGGTGACCGCGACCAATGTCTACAGGCACCACCAGCACTCGGAGATAGCCCGCCACCGCCCAGCACAGGGAGGCTCCCCGACCCAACAGGGAGCAGCGGACCCCCAGGGGAGGGACAAACCAACCCAGGGCCAGGTCGGGGATGCCAGGACCAGCCACACCCACTGCCAGCCGTGACCACAAAAGCCACGGCAGGCCCATCCTCAGGATCCCAGCAACCACGGTACCCCGCAAGACCTGCACCAGAGATGTGGGAGTAGCTGAGCAAGCGATGCGGTGAACACAGAAAGAGGTAAGGGGAGGGCGACTTGTCCAACTGACACCAGATCCAGAAATCCCCGGGATATCAGCCCCCTCCACATCAGCACCCAGCCAGCTAACCCATTCCAAACACCAGGAATGCCGCCACACCCAGGGGAAGGCGGAGGGCCAAGCCCCCCGTACCCCACCGACCCCACACGAACAACACGCCCCAAGACCGACGCACAGCACAGGGCAAACCACCCAGCATGCAGCCCAGAACCAGCCGCCCAAAAACAGGCAATCACCAGCACTGGACAAGCCAAATGCCCCACACAGGGCACGATGGTGACCCACCAGGCACCAAAAAACAAACAAAACAAAACCCCCTGCACCCAGACCCCTCTGCCCCCACAACGAGCGCCAGAACACCATGGATCCCAGTCCCCCAGCCCCCGCCCCCCCTCCAGGGGCACCACCAGGCCCCCCAGGGACGTAGGACCCGAGAGGGACACACACACACCCTCCGGCACAGGTAGGCCCCGTGTCAGGAGACAGTGCGGCCGTCAGGCACTAAGGACCCAGAGCCCCCGACCCACCAGAGCCCCCCAGCAGTTCACCCCATCCCAGTTGCTGGTAGTTCTAATTTTATTTGTTGCAATTTGAATTTTGTCTTGATTATAGATTTAAGTTGTGAATATTCAAGGAATTTCTTATCGTCAAAAAAAATGAAAATGAAAATAGGTAGTTTACCTTTGCAAGAATCATCATTTTGACAGTGTTGATTCTCCTCATTACAGATAAAAGTCGAGATCTCCACCGTACTAGGTCAGTCGTTATTGTTTTCAATAGAGGAGAATAATTTAACTGTATGAGATCTGACAGCCTGGAGGAGATGTTAATACCTAGGTTTCAAATATTACCTATCTCAAATGGAGTAGGTAAAGTTCTGCGGAAGTTAGAGTTAATCTGGAGGACTGTAGATTTTTCCCAGTTAATTGAGTAATCCGAGATTTTGGAGAATTTGTTGATCAGTGTAACCGTCTCTAGAAGTGAGGAATGTAACCCTTCCAAGAAGAGTAATACATCATCTGCATAAAGGGTAATTTTGTGGTTGGAATTTGTTGTTTGGATCCCTCAGATTTTTGTGTTTTGTGGAATTGCAGCTGCGAGTGGTTCAACAACTATTGCAAAGAGAAAAATAAACATATACAAATAAACTAATGGGGCTATTGGCATGAAAATGTCACCAGATATCGGTAACAACCGACGTAATCCAAACATACAGGAAAATCCAATTATACATGTCCATAAATTAAGTTATGTGTAATAAAGTGAAATGACTCAAGGGACTGACCACACTTACCGTTCTTACACACAAACTGCCTTTAAACATGGGAGGTTCTGGGGATCCCTTCTATGAACTCTGACCTTCAGCTCTTTCCAAAGATATTGGATTCATTTGGGTGATTGAGTGACAGATTTCAGCTGGTTTCTAGTCTTTCCATCCCTCCTGCTCCTCCTTTTCTCCATGTGTTCAATACTTATTCCCTGTGTCATTTCACTTTATTACACAACATGTCATTATTTATTATTTACTGAGAAAAATGTTGACGTTATTTTGCCTGCTGCATGTTGTAGTTATTTCTATGTGATACCCTCCATTGTCACACCATCAGCTGAAGGTGCCATAGTGAAGCAATATTAAACCTTTTTTTACACGACTGAAATCAATGTTAACCTCACTGATCAGCCGGACAAATGTCTGCTTGTGATTTCACGTTCACTTTAAGACCCCTGATTATCTCTGTCAACACAGATGATCGGACGGATTCCTGACTGGGATGCTTTAACTACAATTAACTACAATTTGTATTATATATATGTGACTGTGAAAGGAATCAAATTAGACAGCTGGTATCTATTTTTCTAGGTATTTTGTTTTGTTCATAATTTTATCTACGGTTATGTTGTGTAGCCAGAGGGTGGTGTGTAGATGAGCTACTATTTTTACATTTAAATTACCAACATTCCGACATTCTGCAAGCCTACATCTAATAAACAGATGCATCATTCACATGTTCTCCTTTATTTCTCTCTGACCACACAACGGATCTTGATAATGATTGATAATCATGCAATGATGCTCACACCGGGGGCGTGAAAAGGGGGATTAACGTAAAATAATAGGTTGTCACAAGTGTGCAATAACATCTGAATAACACTTATTTCACAATCACACAATGAATTGATTTCACAAACCTGCATTGAACCCAACTGTCCTCACACAATTCAGGGAATCAAGCATCTGGACGGGAATCTCTGCAAATCCTGTTTTACAAAAGATAAAAGAAAGGTTTGCATGGCCACTATCCAAATGTTCTACCCTTCTAAAACTCAGATTACTGCATATAGACATGTTCACCGGGATTATTCCTTCTTTTGTTTACTGCTATTTACTGATTGTCAGCTGATTATATTTGTGGAACAAAATGTATGAGCTGAGGTGCAACAAAGAGACATGTTAATGCCTCAGAGGTGCAGATGCTGGTGAACGCCGAAGATAATTGGACTTTTTTATGGAATTCACAGCTCATTGCAAGTCTCACACAGGTTATACCCCCACCAGGGAGGGATGAACTGTACACAAGAAGCGAAGCGAGAGAGAACAATTGACAACAGGAGATCAAGAAGGACTAGTAATTAAGGCATTAATCAAATCTTAGACTAATCATTGCAATGCCCAGAGTGTGAAGTTCGCAGGAGCTGGGATAATAGATCCACTGCTGCAAGGAAGTGGTCTGTATCATTACCCCCGCAGCTCATCAGAGTTTTATCTCTGGCCTGCTCTGTACTGTCAGAAACAAGACATCTCTGCATATATCACATGCAACATCTCTGCACAATAAGTGAAATAGTTCTGTTGAAAAATACAATATCAAGTCAGGGACACTAAATCAAATGTGTCAAACAGGTACGCTAATGCAGATAAGGACAATGTGGGTGTCAGTGCTGAACAATAAGCGCCATGTAAGAGTATAAATGTCATTTCTTCTACAGAGCAATTTGTCATTTTCCTTTCAGAGATGTATTTCTTTGAAAATTAAGACAGGCTTTATGCCATAGTTAGATTTTCCAGCTTTATTTCACAGAATAAAACCCAAACTTGATGACGATAAAACACATTTAGAATTTAATGGGCTCATTCATTTAAGATACAAATGCGGCATGAATATTCTACCAGGTATTAGACACAACCTTCCTGCCATTATCATGGAACCAGACGCTGTGACTCTTAAAACATGTCGACTCATTTAGCGCAGTCTGCTGCACATCCGACCATAACGGCCCCCCTATTACGCCTTTTCTTCACTTTCCTCATTTCCTTCTGTTCCCATAAGTTGTTGGGGGTTTCTTTTAACACTTCAGCCCCTTCGGCTGTTTCTTCTTCCACTGGGACCCACTCACGCAGAGGAGACGTTTCTTTGTGCAAGACTTCTTGTTCTTCCTCTTGCTGATTTTTACAACACAAATGTTTTGCATGTGACCTTATTTGACCCTATAAAAACTCAAACCGGAGCTATGTGATGTAACTGTACATAAAATGTACATTGTGAAGCAACTGGCTTTGGGTCTGGAGAGACCAAGAAACAATACGTTCAATAGCTACGAGTGTGATGTGTAATGCAATGGAACAGTCAGCTCAGGTGTGAAGACCACTACAGACAGACATAAGTCCATTGGTTGCTAACAACAATTTAATGTGTCATTTTAATTTTAATGCATCTTTTGCGTAACGTCAAGTGTAAGGATTTGTGAGTCTTACGTCATTGTGCATTGAACATTGTTGTTTTCCTTGTTGCTTTTCAAAACAACGAAGAGCCGACAAGAATTAAAAGTCCAGTAAACAAGCAAAGATGGAGAATCTTTATTAGAAGTCTCTGAGGGCTCCTCTGTTGGTCGGTAGTCGGATCTTGGTGCTCAGGGAAGACGGGGTGAGGACAAACAGGGTAGACTGACAGGTAGGAGCTGAGGCTGCAGTGAGGGATAGAGGGCCGGTGGATGTCACGCAGGCATCTTCCTAACAACGGCTCAGTGGACAGGAGGTGGAGGTCCGTCAGGTTTCCAATGGTGTCAGGCAGCTTCAAACTCATCGCTCTCTGTCCAGACAGTATCAGAGCAGGGCGTTCTACGCAGATAAATTGTTCCTTTAATTAAAAGAAAGAACACATGGCTCCTGGATGGGGAAACAGGCAAACAAATCAAGTCCAGTATCAGATGAGCAGATGCAAGAGAACGCCACGGAGCACACAAGATGGGAACTGCTGAGGTTTTTATTCAGGCCATTATTGATTGTGTGTTCTGGTCCGATTCCTTATTGATTGTCTTTGTGATTGAATTCTGTCATCTCGCTCTCGCTCTCTCTCTCACACACACACGCAAAAGGTAATGATTTCATAATGAAGCTGTTAAGATTAATTAAAACAAGAACAATAATATGACAACTAGAACTGATTGCAGCTTTAACAGATGTGCAGTTTGGATGTGAATGTGTCATCTCCTTCTGTCCTCCCCCATGTCACCAGCCGTGTTTTAAAATAACGGCAAGTTGCCAAAATATACATACAGTATATATATGAAACAATGATGCCTATTGCAGATATGAGGATGGATTCTGTGTTATACATTCAGGTCATTGAGGTGCCACAAATATTCGAGTGTCAGACGCTTACGACAGTAAATCTATTCATGAACCCCACAGCATTTGAAAAATCCTATTGAGTTGATGCTCCTCTTTCCCCACCTTCTCAGAGAAATCAATCATTCAGTCCCTGGAGGAAGAGCGGCTGGCATTCCAACTGATTGTGCCATTTTGCCGTGGGGTGATGGAAAGACTGAAATGAGACATTGTCCATCTTCTAATCAAGTCCTGGTGTTTACAGGAGGTCTCTGTCCAAAATGAAGCCAGCAAATGATGCTGTCGTACACCACGATTAAGCAGACAATTGACAACCCAGACGGGAGATTTTAGACTAACGTAGGAAATGATGACGGGCATAACACGATTGTAAAGATACTTCATCAACAGAACGAAACATTAAACCGTGTTGAGGGTGTTTGTGGCCATTAACGCAATAATGAAAAAATGAAAAATCAATTCCAATCTTAAAATATGAACAGCTTTTACAATGTCAGCAACAGTGGAGCAGTGAGTAGCACTGTCACATAGCAAGAAGGTCCCTGGTTCAATTCCTGATCTGGTCTTTCTATGTGGAGTTTTCATGCTCTCCCCATGTCTGTGTGGGTTCTCTCCAGGTACTCCTATTCCCTCCCCCCTCCTACAGCATGCTGAGGTTAACTGGTCACTGTAACTGTGTGAATGTGAGTGTGAATGGTTGTCTGTCCTTCAGCTGGTGACTGGTCCAGGGTGAACCCTGACCTTCACCCACTGACAGCTGGGATCAGATCCAGAACAACCGAGACCCGTAACCAGAGCAACGGGAGAAAATGAATGAATGCATGAATGAATGAACAAGTGGGAAGCACATGATGAAAATACAAGAGTGTTGTGCGCACTGGTTGTAGTTTTTGCAGGATTGTTACCCACTGTTTATTAATAAGATTCCCTCTAACGGTCATTTCAATTAAATTAATAACTAATACGTGGTGTCGGGGGGGGGGGCGTCATCCACTAACATAACTTTAATTTCATTGTTTTGTTTTAGGTTACCATGTTGTCATGGAACAACACGACTAATTGAATCTAACAACCTGCATCGCTAAGTACAATACCCACAATGCACTGGAAAGACACGTGTCTAATGTCCACCACAGAGGTCTTCAGTAGGCTCTGGTCCAAAGCTGGATCACTGAAGGACTCAAGCATGTCACAAGTATTCTTGCAGCACCTGTGAAAAACCCAGGTTAAAAAGCTTGTGGACAAATGCCTGATGCTAGCATTGGGGGCTACGCTAACACTGTTCCCAAATGGGAGACGTTTGTATAAATCTATATTCTGTTACTTTAATGCTCTGTCCTCCGCTGGGAGGAAGGAGACCTTTATGGACCTCTAGCAATTTTAACTGAAGACCCATGCTGTAACGATGGCCAAGGGAAGGAGACTCAGAACCCAGATGCAGACGACCAAAACTTACGTTTATTATAATTTGGACACAAGAACAAACACGCTATTCTCTGAACGAGACTAAAGATCAGGAGAGGGAGAAGGGGAGAACTGAAAA
>CAAKHB010003703.1:42861-59701 GCA_901007665.1 Aeoliscus strigatus
GTTCCCAAATGGGAGACGTTTGTATAAATCTATATTCTGTTACTTTAATGCTCTGTCCTCCGCTGGGAGGAAGGAGACCTTTATGGACCTCTAGCAATTTTAACTGAAGACCCATGCACCATAGGGAACATTGGACAACTGGTTGAACATACGCAATGTGAAACAAAAAGTAGATAGTTATAAGACGTGAAGAGTGCAGTTAAATTCTAAGTATAACTCACTGGGTTAAAATAAGATATGAAATAAGAGATAAACATGATTGTGACACTCCCTTTGTCTGCTCCGAGGTTCTGTTCAGTGATTCAGTGAACACGTGCTTTATAATTGTTTTGTAGTACCGCGGGTTGGCAGGCCCCCCAGGAGGTCAAACACATCAGTGAGCACATCCTGACCGGCCACATCAAACTTTTCCAACTCCCCTGCTGAAGATGGGGGCCGCCTGTTGCGGAAGCCACTGAGAAATGACCATTGTTTCTTTTTTTCACACACACACAGGGAGCAGCCAGTTATACTTGACTGGTGATCAGTGCGCGACAAAAGGCCTTTTCACTACGGTGAAAAAGTACAACTATTGATCCGGCACAGCTGCAACATGCTGCTTCTGTTGCAGGGAATTATGTGAATTACACTAAATACTTCATGTACTCATGCAACCAGTGATGACGCAAACAACAACAACAACAAAACTTTTTCTTGTTAACAGAAGAGATTAAACATGAGATGAGTACATATAAATTTAAAAAAAAACACATTTGCATTGAGCAGAGTGAAGAGTGAATTGAGTGACCTGTTTGTTATTAAAACCAACAATCTCCAGCTGTCATAACGGATGCTTCGTCTGCAGAGCTGAACACTTTTGTCACTTGACTACAAATAACATTCCTGATTTCTCTCTTTTATTGGGACATACGGCTGCTAACTAAATTGTTATCTAATCCTCTGCGCTCTCCTCCCCTCAGGAGTACACCATCGACGTGTTCTTTCGTCAGAGTTGGAAGGACGAGAGGCTGAAGTTTGATGGGCCCATGCAAGTTTTACCCCTCAACAACCTCCTGGCCAGTAAGATCTGGACACCCGACACCTTTTTTCACAACGGAAAGAAATCTGTAGCCCACAATATGACGACTCCCAACAAACTCCTGCGACTAGTCGACAATGGCACTCTTCTCTACACTATGAGGTGAGACGCTCATCCCTTCACAACATGAGAAGTACCTTTACCTTCACTTATGATATAATAAGTTGGACAACAGCGGTAAATGCATTCAAGGCCCCACAAATGAAATCAGTGTTGTCAGCTACAGAACAGGAGATCCCAAAATTCAATCCAGAGAACGCTACGAGAAGTAATAAAAAGCATGAAAAATTAATATACGTACCATAATTCATTCATTCATTCATAAATGGATGAATGAATATACAATTGTATGTGAATGTACATGTTTATTACAATTTTTTTTACAAAAAATACACATTTACAACTGCAAAAAAAGATAATAAGAATAAAAAGAAGTGAGTTCACGATGCTGCTTTGCTGTCACCAATTTAAAACGGTTTGGAATGAAACAGTTGAAATAGCAAACGTTTATACCGGAACACAACTCTGAGAGCTGAGAGCAAACATAAAACGGTAAAACAGAGCACGGTCCAGAAGATAAAACAAAGGCACAGGAAGGAAACTGAACTTTGAACCTCAGAGATTCAGCTGCGTTAGAAGCAGTTGACCTCTGTCTCCTGGGTTTCCTGTGTAGACATGAGCAGTTTCACATCACGTGTTTGTATGGTGCGGTCGCTCAGCAGAGTTTGATGTGTTAAAATAAATCAGCACGGTTTGACCCACAACAGCTAAAACCCAAGTGACCAAAAAATGTCTCTATTAGTTTAAGTACTGGATGATGATCTGATCGCAGGTGAGGGGGAGGGAGAAGCTTTATTTTTTTTCTTACAGGGCACCGGATGTTTGGCGGAAAGTGGTTTTCAATGAAAATGTTGCTGCATTCATAACTTGCATTGAGTAATTCTGTCAAGGAGAAACTGTGAATATTAAAATGTAACCAGGCACACGTCAGGTGTAAGGATTTTTAAAATGGATCTATTCATATCGAAAGTGAGTGTCAGATGTCTCAGTGGTACAGAACGATAGCTGAAATCCAAAAGCCCATGAAAGTGAAAACGCTGAGAAGGTGTGCAGGGCTGCATTATTTTGAACTGAGGAGGCTGATTCTGTCAGAGCTTCTCGGTTACTGCGGAAACGGTAATCACTCCCCTCAGCACACCTCTCCATGGTTACCAAAGCTGTCTCATACAAGCTGCCTTCCTGCTAATATTATATAGAAAAGAAATTCTTAAAGGCAGTCAGGCAAACCGCAAAGTCTTAGTTTATAAAAAATAAAAAAACGTACACATCATATTCAACGCATAACTACACTCTAACAAAATACCCACTGCAGCAAACGGGCCATTCTGTTTGTACGAGTCACTGAAATGTCAAACTTTTTGAAACTGCGAGTTACTTCAAAGGTCCACAGTAATACAAAGGGCTACCAGTTTGTTACACAGCTCTGAAAATAACAAAATTATACAGTTAAACATGAAATAGAATCATGAAGAATCATTAACAGTGATTTAACCAGGTAGGAAACGCTATTCCAACAATTGATACTAACAGCTAACACCACGGATGCCTGAGTTACCTGAGGGGGTGGGTACTCTATTTCTGACCTCCTGCAACTTGCATGACATTAAACAACAATTAGAAGCACCCATCTGCACCTATTTGTCACTTTATGCTGCCAATCATTTTCACCTATTATTTTTTCCACTGTTTCATACTTCTGCATTCAGTGTGTTTTTCATGTGTCTTCTTGCACTGATCCCGGTTTCTTTCCACCATGTACAATGACCATAAAGGTGTGTTCTGTTCTGTTAGCATGTTATCACGACTGCACAGTGTGTGATGACTGTTTACTGTTTCAGTTCAGGGGTTTGTTGTCTTTTTACAGTTGTCTGAGCAATAATCAGACCTCTGCAACCATGTGATGTTTTCTTTACAGCTCCTGGGCTGTTTGACCTTTGTGAACACAAACCATTGGTTCGATTCAGGAAACTGACCTTTCATTGTGAACTCAACCTTCACCACTCCCCTGACTTTCCCTCCTCACAAACAAACAAGTTAGTCACAACATATCAGATGTGTTTTTACAGTAAAGCTCACGCTGCTCTCTCCCTTTGACACGCCCCAGGCTGACCATCCACGCCGAGTGTCCCATGCATCTGGAGGATTTCCCGATGGACGCTCACGCCTGTCCCTTGAAGTTTGGAAGCTGTAAGTCACACCGAATGGTCACGGCACGGAATTTAACATCAAACACGTGCTATCTGCTGCCGTTTGACACCTCTCGGGAGTTGTGAATAAAGATTGCAAGTGGGCAACACATTTCCTTCCAACGTTCCTGAAATTTGCTTTGTAATGTAAGCTCAGTTATTTTGGAAATATTCAATGAATTGTCATTGAAATGGGACTAGCATCTCACCAGCAGCCATCTACTGTATGAAAACATGTTCATGTGATATTGCAAGTTACAAACTTAACAGCAGACACATTTATTTCCATCATAAGATCGTCAAACCTGTCACTTGTCGTTGTCCTCGGGCTGAAAAGTGTCGCTTTAACATCAAATCTGCTTCAACATCAACTCATCGGGATGATGTTGAAATATATTTCCCCGCAACAAGATTCAAAATCCCTCTTAAGGAAAATTCCAGGTTTATTCCTGGTGATTTCCATGAACTCATTAAGTCTCAGTGCATGTGATTTATTAGCAGGATGTATTAGAGGATGTCTAATTCAGGTCTTCCAACATTATTTGTCTCCACTGTTGCACAGATGCTTACACCAATAATGAGGTGATTTACCTTTGGACCCAGGAAGACGAGACGTCAGTCTCTGTGGCAGAGGATGGCTCCAGACTCAACCAGTATGACTTACTTGGACACGTTATTGGCAAAGAAACCATCAGTTCAAGCACAGGTACACGTGTCCAGACAGTACAATTCAGTTGCGGTGGCTCTGTCCAGTGAGCACTCATCACCTTGAAGGATAAGTGGACACATAAAACCCCATCCTTGTGTTTAAACAAGCAAAAGGTTAAGTTCCAATCCAAGTAACATGGCACAGTGGGCTTGTCTGCCTGCAGTGTTTATGGCTGGGAAGACAAGCTTATTTTCACAGAAAAACTAAATTCTGTTCTGAAAGGTTATATAACAAGCAATTTAGTAGAATTATGTTTCAGTGTTTCAAACATCAGGACCTATTTAAAGTAAAGTCTTGCATGTGTCTAGTATGTTTAAAGTAGTAACTGATTCATAATCTCGGTGCAGTCAGAGTTGTAAATTTGATTGATTGTAATTTCCTATTAATCATAGAGGTGATTTTTACGTGCATTTTACTAGTATCTTCTTCCTTTGCAGCTGAAAGCCAGCAGCCCTTAAATAATTTGGAAAGTGTGAAAAGCAAAAGTGAAAAACACTTTGCTTTTCTCTTGTCTGTCAACAAAATGTTTTTGAAAATACAAGTAATTCTCCTGGAAAGTTTCCTCTGTTCTATCAAAGTTTTTAACAACAGCTTTTTGCAGCTTCAGAGTCCTACATACGCAGTGTTTCCTGCAGGAACGTTAGTACATGCATGGAGCTGTCAACAGACAGTGACAATAAAACACATGCTGATAAGTAAAATAAAACTCCTCCTATGTTTTATTGATTTATCTATTATTTGTTTGTCCTGTTAAATTAAAAATGGACCCATAAATATTTCTGTCACTCTGCATAAAAGTAATAAAACTGCAGTCCTTTTCTGCTGACAGAAATGTTCCCAGAATAACTCCACCAGTCATTTAAGACTCCGTTTGCATTCTGAGTGACTCTTGAAAACTGATGACAGTTAAACTCCATCAGCAGCGTATTTACAGAGATTGTATGAGCAGGTATGCAAAAAGCATGGTATTTTGTGTGATGCAGTTGGCGACCGCCTAAAAAGAAGTTCATAAGTAAAAACAATTTCAAAATAAAAGACAAGAAAATATGTTTCGGCTAAACAGACAATTAGGTCTGTTATACTCCCACAAACATTACGAGTGTTTCTCTAAAAATAGAACTACGACTAATTTTCACTTAAGAATTAAGTAATTAAGAATGAATGAGAAATGAGAAATAATTCAGTGACTTGAAACCAGTGATAAGATGACATTGCTATGAAACCACAATTGGAAGGAAGGAACCTCCAACAGAATGTTTTCCTAGGCACCCACCCTTTTTGGTCAATTTGTGATCTCCTACTGAGATTCCCACTTTTGTCACAAGTCCATCCTTGCTCACGACCCTCTTGTATTCTCATCATGTGCTCCACACTTAGTAAACAATGTTTACTGTAAACCCTTCCTTCAATGACCCTTCCAAGTCTCCATTCACCTCTAGAAGACACTTCATCCACATCCATCGTCCTCGTTCAACTTCAGCTAGTTGGGTAGTCTTCCTCCCCTCTGCAGAATAGTCTCTGGATCCATAACAAATATTGTAGCGATCTTGGGTTCTTGTAATGAAACTCAGCTCTGTGCACCACTGGACGTCCAGAAACGACGCTCTTTATTATGCTCTCACGCCAACAAATATATGAATGCAGGGAGGTCATCACTCAACACACAGCCTCACTCATGGTGCCAAGTGCTCTAGACAGTTATTTTCTAACTGTCAGACACACTGTAGCAAAGCATGCTGGGAGGCCTCACAACCGCCCTCCCCAACGCGCGACAATATCAAGACGATACATGCTGTGGCTTTTAGGTCGTTGACTTATTGAACTGCTTGAGCTCCCTGTCATATACTTTGAAGATCTTTGATTATGACTCTTTCAGCATTTTTACGTTCACTCACAGTCCCAGGAGCATTTGATTGTATGTTGTTGTGGTGGGTCCCAGCTATGGTGGCTCAGGACCAAGATGAGAATTTCAACAGACGGTCTGCAATGCTGCTTGGTTCTGATGTTTTCATCTACAGAGCTTGCCCTGTATCTCTACAGCTAAATCTGGTGTCAACATGTTTGGCAATGGTACCTCATCTTTCCAGAGGAATGCTGGCTCAGTGGTGCCCTCACAATGCATGTCTGCCAGATTCTTTTCTGTGGGTACATAATTCCACTTTGCAAGTTGGCTTCAAAGGTGTGAAAGTGCATTGATTTTTTACTACTTGGGAATCTACCAAGAAATATTCTTTGATGTTGGTCTAACCAAGCTCCTCTTTTAGCGTGTTACTGACAGTAACTGAAAATGCAGCCACTGTTAATTCTAACCTGGTGTTGTGGTTAGCTTTGTCGGAGAAACAGGGGCCTTGACTCTCTTAACTAAAGAGTAGTTTACCTCTCCACTCTGTTACCGAAATCACAGATAGGACCACTGACCATATCTGCTGTCGCTTGCATCAGAGAAGTGGTGCGACTCTGTATCGGTGATAGTTCCAGAGTTGACAGATGTGTCACATTGGGCTATGTTTATCATTTCTAGGTTGCTGAAATGATGCAACCCACCGTGGACCTAGTGTATCTGGTAGGGGGTCATCACAGCCAATGCCTTGCCGGCACATTTCTTGCTGGATTTTCTTCCAGTGGGGACGTAGGTGTAAGGAAGCCAAGGGGGTGAAATATGCAGGTAGCTATTATACCTCTGCATATAGGACTAGTGAAAATCAGATCTTTTGTCCTTGTGTCTGATGTTAGCGCCAATGCGGGTATACTCTGTCGGACAGCATAGTTGTATGAGACAAATTTATGGAGACGCTATTGCTGGATAGCTTTTAAAACGGTGTCTGTACTTGTGACTCCGTCATCAACTCTGTCAACATATCACGAGTCACAAACTGTGATCCTACAGGGTGTGTGAATTTGTTTTCGTTGGCTAGGTATTTAAGAACATAATTTTCACAGCCAGGGGATGATACTGCATACTGATGCTATTGGATTGGGTCGCCATTCAAGATTTCGGGCATAGAGATTTGTTTGAGGCTGTTCTTCCCTGGAGCGCTTGTGTCAGGCCCGATGCATCAGCAGAGGTGAGTGTTGGCTTGCTTGCTTGAATTTCCTGAACAACTTGGCCCATGCCATAATGAATTTGACAGGGTTGGAGACAGGAAGACTTGGTCCAGTTTACGGTTGTGCTGAAGCCATCAACGGTTGGACGTCCGGGTACATCCTGGATAAGTCGCCAACTCGTTGCAAAGACAGACAACCATTCACGCAGACACTCACAGCTACGGGCAGTTTACAGTAGACAAACAGCTACTTTATTTCATCTCCCGAGAGAAATTCACAATACAGTAGCCACAGTTACCTCAGCATTGGAGGTGGGGGGAGGCCAGAGATCTTCAACAGAAACCACAAACGGGGAGAGCATGTAAACTCCACACCAAAAGATCCCAGACCAGGAACCTCTCTTGCTATCACCATGTCGCCCTGCATCTGACTAAAAATTGCTTCCTGAAAATCTTAGTGGAGCCCTCTCAAGTATCAACTTTGCATCTCAACTCAGAAAATCATAACGTCAGGTGTCTTCTTGATCCTTTATGAAGCCCCACTATTTCATTCTTTGTGTTCTCCAGGCTGTCCACCGTCAAGTCCAATTCCACTCTTGTTCTGTACTTCTCCAAAAATACTTCAAGTTGACTTTCCCAGTAATCACACCGGATAATCAGTTCTCAGTTACCACCATCACTATGGGCATATCAGCTTTATCCTCCACGGTAGGCTGAGAAGGTGGAAGCTCAGCTAACTGTTACCTCCTACCAGTCAGTGGCGAGTGCCCTCCTGTACACAATAGTGTGCTGTGAGGAAGGCGAGCTCTGCCGCAGTACAGTAAAGAGATGACACAAAAAACATAAGAGTTGAAGCAATTTTATATATGCAACTATCAATACTTCAAGATACTTTCTAAATCTCTTTTTGGGGTTCAAAATCCCAAAGATGAAGCTCAGTTCTATCAGTTTTCCAGTGACCTGCTCTGAACTTCCTCAAACCACCAATGGTTGCAGAATGGGAAGTTGCAAGATAAAAAGAAAGATGAGGTCCACGTAGGACTGATATCATCATGCTGTCTTCAGCAGTCCACAGTACTCAAAGTATGAGCATAATTTAAACATATTTCCGTATCACCAGCTTCCCTTTCAGTGAGAAGCAGTTTGCTGTGTTCTGGGCGTCAGGATATCAGACTTGAAAGGGGAACAACCTCAGTTTCACTTTGCCAAGAGCATTTTTATTTTTGTTGTGGTATTTGTAAGGTTGAAATCAATCAAACTGAAAGGTATTTTTGAGGGAAGAACTAAAGCACCACAAGCACCACACCTGAAGATGGTGACAAAATGAAAGCTTTACAAACTGATTTAGGTCCAAATAAAGTCCAGCCAAGGCTTTAAACCTTTTGGACATCATCAAGCACAGAGAAGGAAACGATTCAAGCCTGTTCAGCTCTAGTTAGAATCTGCTCACAAAAATACCTCAGGGAATGAGAGGGGTTTTTCCCCTTATCTTTTCTGCTCAGATTACATACATGGCAATGAGGGGTGGTGCTCTGGGGAACTCTTGAGTTTTTCAGTTTGCTTCCATCAATGACCTATTTGATCTGTAGACCACGTTGAAGCTACAGCTACAATACTACTAAAGACTACATAGACTAAATATGGACTCATTTTATCATCTCATCTCATGTTGTACTGCATGACCTGGAATTAAATTAAAACTTACAAGCAGTTTGAAAGGACAGGGCATTTCTGATGAGGGGTCCTTTAATAGCAGCTTATGCTACCATTCGTATTTACCTGAAAACCACAAAAGGATGTGATGGTGGTTCTGTGACTTTTAGTAGAGAATATGATGCCTCGTCCATACGCATTCCTAACTGAATATTTTATCTTCAACAATTAAAGTCAGGTCACTTTGAACATCAATTTGTTCCTGTCCTCCACATCAGTTTCATGAAAAATTCTGTTAAAAAATCAATGGAGTGCATTTCAAATATTCACAAATCATGCACTTACAACCTGCAATTACCATATGTTGTAGCAGGTGTCACTGTTGACACAAAAAAAGGTAATAACTCATTTTGAAAATGTCCCAGTGTGTCTCGAGACACGTATCCACACATGCATCCCATACTACACTGAGCCGCTACATCAGTATCATCATCAGTGGGATGAGTGGGAATGCAGACTGCAGCTGAACCCATATCGATGGCCAAAGCGCAAAACCTCATTCTTAGTCGGCATTGTTAGCACATAATAATTCACATAATAACACATTGAAAGATAATTGAAAAACATGTATTATGTATGGTGTCTGATAGTGTCATGCATTTGTGTCAAATAGAACTCTGCAATAAAACATCTTTGTTTTGGGATTGTTTTCGCAAAAAGTGCATTTTTCAGATAGCATGTTTGGTCTGGGATGTGGGAAATCGCTCCACGTTAATTGTACGTTGAGGTATTTTTGCATTAGTCAAGAGATTGTCTGCATTGTGGTTCACAGTGTAAATCTATGCAGACAGCTAATGTCTATACTTTGAATAGATCCTAGCTTAAGTGGACATAAAATGGAGGGTAACGTTTTACAAAGTGCTCATCAACCTCTGTAAGAAGTTTGACCTGATTGCATCTTGTAGCATCAACTTCAAAGACAAAGTATCGGCACAGCCGTCTGATACAGCTGCAGCTTCAATCACAGCTGAAGAGCACCAGTCAGACTGGAGAAGCGCTGACTCTCAGCGGCATGAACAGTCTGGTGGGGCCACACAATCCAAACATCACATAACACTACATTCATCCACACACACACGCACATCAAATAAACTGCTTGAAAGGGTGAGGCTCGCAGTTCTGGTTATGAGAAAGCTCCAGTTGAAATAATAACCTCGACGCTCAGGCGAAGGTGAGTAGTATTGGGAAAAAAGTCGACTACGGCTGCAATATTTTCGGAAATAGAGAATACATTGCATTCAGCCTGTTGATAAATGCAAACATTTAAAAGAAATTGCAACATTCGGGTGTTATTAATTTACGTAGGACAGTCTGTAATCAGCTTCTGCACAACAACGCCCTCTGGTGACTAATGCAAGAACACCACTGGACTCCATAAGGAACAACGTCGTGTTTCATGTACATTATTTCCAGCTAATACAGGCTAAATGTTTTTTTTTTTCTTTCACATTCTTGTTATGGTTATTTGTGTATTTCTGCGTTGAATATTTCAGCTGTATTAATAATGATGATCCATTATGTCTCTCCACTTCCCTCTCTGTGTGTTTCTCTCCTCTCCCACAGGAGAATATGTGGTCATGACAACATATTTTCATTTGAAAAGGAAAATTGGCTATTTTGTGATCCAAACCTACCTCCCCTGCATCATGACTGTCATACTGTCTCAGGTCTCCTTCTGGCTAAACAGAGAATCGGTTCCTGCGCGAACTGTCTTTGGTGAGTACCGTCTTATGTTTTCATTCATCTCAAGGAAGCTGTTAAATAGTTCATGATTCTCTTCTGGCTGGCAAATACACAGGTATTAATTTATGAGGTAAGAGTAAAAATCAAATAAGTGCTGTTACATTTGCTCACTGATGGAATGAACACATGCTTCAGTTAGACTGGTACCTCACTTAAAAGCAGGACACCTATTAACATTAAGAAGCTTTAAAATACTAAAATCCTCTTGAGGGGTATGTTTGATTAAGACGAGATACGTAACAATATTAAGTAAAATATAAAAGTCATATGGCAAAATAGAAAATAGCATGGAATATTAACTATTAATACCGACACGAGGAAAAAAATATATGTAAACATGTAATTAATTAACAATATATGCAGCAACATAAGAGAACATGATGATAAACTGCGCTGTTACTATTCTTGACTGAAAATCTATCTGAGTAGCATCATTTGATATGATGTTACATATCAGGAACTGGTGAAAGAAGTACAATGGCATTTACAGGTCATGTAAACATTGGGTCTCATTCATAAAACTTGAGCAGAAGGAATTTGTGTGTAAACTGTAACTGTAGACAGAAATTTACGTGCATCTCCACATCAGGCTGCGAGGAGATCCTCAGTTCACGAGACGAGACAAAATCCGATATTGGGTTCCGCAGAATTCAGGGGCACTGTGAAATGTTTTAGATCTTGTATCCATGCATGAAACAAGTATCAGCTCAGAGTGTAACCAGTATATGCAAAACTGTCGTCCAAGTACTTCTCTGTCAGTGCAAACAGAGACTGAGGGTCACTTCAAATGTGACTTTATTTTCCCTATTGTCACGATTAATCTTGTGAGATCGGGTGGCACAAGATCTCGTCATACATTTACCGCATTCATAATATTTTGGTAGCTCAGATAAAACCTACACTTGCTGCCGACCACACATAATACGTAAAACTTAACTTAAGAATGCACGTGGATAATGCTTGTCACTGTTGGAAATTACAATTTTAAGTCATATTGTACTCAGTTATGTACACAATATGCAGATGCCTTTGAAACACATAATATAAACATGACAAAATATTAAAGCTATAATACATTTAGTTAAATTAGTTGGCAATTGGTTATTTTAAGATCCAGGTTTGGTTTGTAACTGTAACTTGACTGAAGAGATATCACATTCTTTCTGCGTGTTTTGAATGATGAAGTCCAGTGCCAGTGCCACCCCTCCCATTTTTCACATTACATGCTTATTGGGGGTTGGGAGGCACGCCAGAGAATGGAAAAAAATCACAATCCTATAAATAAAAAATGTGTGACAATGAAACCTTGCCATCCCTGTACATCTACAGGTATGATCTGTGTGTTTGGTTTTCTAGCCACACAGACATTCCAACGGGAGATTGGTGACAGGTCTGGCATTTCTCAACCATCTAGGATCTGCACCCTCCCTGCAGTGCTTAACGGTGTTAACTAATGCCAGGTGTCATCCGTGCCACAGACTGCACACGTACGCATCAAGGCTGCATGTGGGGATGACAGTGCTGACATAAACCGGGAAAACTTTCAGTTGGCACGTGTTTTGAGGAAGCAGAGAGCTCTCTGTAGATCTTCCAATGATGCGTTTGTCTGAAATGTGAACTTCCTCCTTCTGTGGCTGACGTGTAGGTGTTTCTTTACCTCCAGATTTATATAAAAAACATTTACCTTCACCCTGGACATGGTCCGTTTGAACTCCATTCACAGCTCCTGTCACCTCCCCCCAGGGGACTGGTAGTATCTACACCTCGGTATATGGTCATTGGCTTTTCATACGTAGGGATATATCGTTAGCCTAATAGCATAATTGCCTAGGCAACTAAGCAGCAACTATGTCGCATAGGCAACTATGCTATTAGGCTAACGATATGCTAATTGCTGATTAAATTGACGCGTGCCATCAATTTATTGGTTGATTGGTGTTCATGATCTACACACGTGTTTACGATCAGATCTGAGTTTCCGTTCTGTCCATGAATCCAGAGGAGATTTTTAGTAGAGGAGGCTTTTATGTGTAAATCTACACACAACGTTTCATGAACGAGACCCATTGAGTGCAGAGATCTGTCCATCTCTGGTGCAAGTGACGTTTCTGCTAAAAAGTAGTAGTAAAATCATTAAAAATACATCAGAGAGAATATTGTCACACATCTCATGATGCGTAAGTAATATGAATCATGACTCAGCAAAATTTGAACATCTGCTGAACATTGAACGACAAGCATTTATGCTAAAAAAAAAAAAAAATTCTATCTCTTCATATATTTCACTGCTGTTGTGACTCTCAGACATGAGTAAATCAGTTTCAAACACCAGACCTTTTTTTTCAAATAAGTAAGCATTCATTAAAACAGTTTAAGGCCAAATAATGTCTTTGTGCATGTTTCTGTAGGAAAAACATGAGCTGCAGTAGAACTGAGGTTTGTTGTAGGAGTGTTTTCAAAGGAACCACTTTGATCTTTGCAACTTCCTTGATTAATGCGATTCAAAGACAGTGGTCAGAATGTGTAACAAACTCCTTGAGTTTTCAGGGAAAAACTTATTATTATGTTATTTGTGTGTCATCTTCTCTGAGGAATGTGCAATCTAATGTGTCTATCCATCAACACATTTAGTTAAGCATAGAGGCCCCCCCTCCACACACACACACACACACACAGACGCTAACCCATGTTGTACAGCAGGGAGTCCTCACTAGTCTTCAACTGTTTGGATCTACTCCTCAGAATAATTATCGGCTTCCGCCGGTCGTCCACACACACATACATAAAAAATTCCATTTTTAGAGAGCTATTTCCTTCACACGAGGAAAGTTGCTGTAATTAGTGTCATTTCTCTTGGAAATATTCACTAATGACGGGCACAGAGTTCCTGCAGAGCTCTCATCATACAGATCAGTAATGAAGATTTACCATCGTGTAGACGTACTTTGATTCTTTTCAAAGAGACCATCAGTCATTTCAAACCAATGAATCTCCGCCCGTATGGAGAGTGAAAGTTACCTATTAATGTCACACATTTGAACTTTTCACTCCGGACGGGTTGAAGCGAGCTGACCACGCTGTTCTGACACACAATATTCATTTTCAGAGCCTTCGGTGGTTCTTTTTTTGTCGCAGATAGGCCAGAACAGATGAAGTGATTGCTTTTATGTGGTTGGATGAGCAGCCGCATGTCTTTTCCAGCAGCGCTGAATGCAAAAATGAAGCCGTGAAATGATCTGTGAAAGTTAAAAAGCCAAAAAGATTCATTTCCAGATATCATTTTAGTGCTCGGAGGTCTGTTTTCGTGTTTCATGTGCTGTCACTTGGACTCCTCATGCCGTCTCTGGTGTAATCGGGTGTACTTGAGATGTGTCTTTTTTCAAGAGTGTGATGTTTCAATTTGAGAGCACCTCTCACGGATTTCATTCATTTTATTTTTTTCTCCTGTTTTCTCAAAACTGCGGGTACAATCGCCCCCACCCGTGCTTCCTCTATTTGCTTGCACCGATTTCCTGTTCCCCGGCATTAAGTTAGTCCTGAATCTATGCAGAAAAAAAAAAAAAAAAAAATTCAACCATTTCTAACTCTTCTGTTTTATGGTGTGTTCCATTTACATCGCATGTCTTTGGCCTTAACTCGTGGTGGCCTATTTTCCTTGAGAAAATTATTAGTCGGTAAACCAGACATTACGTGGTTACATTCGTCGTATCAACATTCCCATTGGAACAAATGAAGCAGTTCTGTGTGCACAAGTCATTGAAATGAGCAAAAAAGACTCAAGTTATTCAACAACTAGAAACCCTGACTGAACTCTGGGTCCTCAGGGTTCGCCCCAGTTGCAGATCGGATACCTGAGCTAAGAAAACGATCTGAACAAGTACTTGGAATGCACCGTTATTGTCATTGGTTCAGTATGTGTCATGTGTGGATGATCAAATATGATCTATATGCAGTGTTGGGAAATTTACTTTAGAAACATAATTGGTCATTAATGCAAGTCCCCCTGTTTAAAATGTAGTAGTGTAAGTATTTCAATAACTTTATCAAACTAATGTAACTAAACAGCTAATCAGCGTGTGTATGAACTTCCTGCTGCATCAACACTGACTACTGTCTAACTGCTTTAAAATCACTACACATCAATTAACATCACCATCATTCATTCAAGAAAAAACAAAAAATCCCCAAATAATAGTATTAAATACGCAGGCTAGGTTTTTTGCAGAATTCTCACAGATGTAACTAAAATTGTAAACATGAGTATTTCCATAAGTAACTGTAATTTAATGACCCATTTTGTCTCCAGTAATGGAACAATCGCAGTTGTATTTATTATGTAATGAAACAACATAACACTCACAGGTTATAAGTTATAAGTGGATACAAACCCTTTGGATCCAAAATGTAAAATCAGAGTGTTGGTCAAGCAGGAACCTTTTCACTGATGTTTGTATTTCATCCTCAGGGGTCACTACTGTGCTTACCATGACTACACTGAGCATCAGTGCTAGAAACTCCCTCCCTAAGGTGGCCTATGCCACCGCCATGGACTGGTTCATGGCTGTGTGCTATGCCTTTGTCTTCTCTGCCTTGATTGAGTTTGCCACAGTCAACTACTTCACCAAGCGCAGCTGGGCATGGGATGGAAAAAAAGAAGGCATGGAAATAAGGGTGAGTGATTCCTGTTTGAAAAGCTGGATAATGGATCTGGCATTCTGTTTGTCACCTTGCACCTGCATCAACAGTTAACATGTCACTCTAGTTTGAGAAGTTTTTCATCCTCTACCTTGGTCATCTTAACCACATTCCATGAGCTGTTATTTGACCCAGGAGGATTGATGAGGACACACGGAGAAGACTGACAGCAGGTTCCCTCTAAAAGCAGCCAGATGTACTTTGTAAAGGACATTTTATTTATTCATTAACAGCCGAATAGAACAGGGACAGTGGGGCGAAACAACACAGGCAGAAAGGGAGGTAAACTTCCAGAGACACACCGGTCCTGATTTATGAAGGCAGCATATGTTCAAGTCCCATCATGAAGGCGGCGGAGGCCCTTTCTGCTTCAAATAGATCACCTCTTACGGTGGCGCTAATGGTGCTCCTGATGACAGCACGAAAGTAGCCTGCATTTTAGTTCAAGTTTGTTTTTATTTTGAAGGAACTGACGAATGTGGCTGCGACCATTTTTGTTCTCTAGAGCAGAACCCCTCACCCCTCATCAGAGTCCCTCACACAGGACGCAGCCTCACCTGGGGACGCCTCAAGCTGGCATCGAAACGACGGTGTGCCAACAGCGTATGGTCTGAGTCGATGTGTGGAACGTAACAACTGTGACTGGATTGTTGTGTGACTTCCCCGGGTCTCGGAGCGGCGCTTCCACGTTTGCCTCATAGGCGATTTGTGAGCGATAAAGTGACCAGAAAATTATACAGATATGCTTGTTGGGATTGCGGCGGTAACAAAAGCAAAAGACTTGCAGCGCGGTTCCATGCAGAGTGGCGCAGACTGAGGGATGCAGTCCATAAATGCTTAATACGACATTTGCTGAGGGTTAATTCAACGCAGAACCATAAATCCAGCCTCAGATGTCGCAAATCAAAGCGTCAGTCCCATTTATACTAAACGTACGGCGAGGGGAGGTCGACCCAGTGACCCTGTAATAAATTATGGTGCACATATGTGGGAGCCAGGGAGTTTGACAGTCAGGGTAAATGCCACAAAATAAAATTGTTGCTGTATCATAAACTATACAACTGCACCAATCAAACTTCAGTAGGAGTCCTAAAGTGTGTTTATCAGCAGTTAGCAAACTGCCCAGCTTCCAGATGTGGCCCACATTTGGACTGTACGCTGCATGAGGGTCAAGTGTCAGGGTCGATGTGCTGTCGGGGCTCTACCGGAGCCAAACGTGCAAACAGAGCCAATTGTCACACACATGAACCTCTGATCGGGTTCTGCTTTGCTAGCGATGCTACCTGATAGCACAAGGAATTCACCTGTGAATGCTGAAGTTCTCAAGAAGTAGCATGAGGTGTACGGGTTCACGAGACAAGTTAGGAACTCAAGTCTACTTTCCTGCTACAGTCAACCCGACGTTTGGAGCTGTGAGTGATCGGTGAATACACGTTGTAACCACAGTCCTCTGCAGGCATCAGGGACGGTGTAAGTGCAGTGGAGCAGAGTGGACCCTTTTTCTTTCTGTTGATGTCTTCACGGCAACATTGTGTGCCGCACTGTCGGAGGCTGTGCTGAGCATGCAGTTGTCATAATAGATAAAAAAGAATGGGGTCACAGGATGGGGGTA
>CAAKHB010003703.1:68877-88489 GCA_901007665.1 Aeoliscus strigatus
TGAGAATCAGGTGCGCTGATTGCTCCCAATCAGCCTGGCCACACCTCCACTGCCAGCCAGAGGGAGGAGAAAGACAAGGCAAGAAAAAAAAAAGAAACAAACAGACACCAAACCAAAACAGACAACTCTGACAACAGCGAGTGAGTGTGGTGCTGGGAAATGACTGCAGGTCACTGAAGAAACGCCACAACTGCACAATTAGTGAATTATACCCTTATGTTTCAGTTTACACAAACTGATTACAGTGAAGTACGTTTCCCCCACAGTGAACTAGTACCTGAGGCACTAGTCCACTTCAGTTGAGGTGGACTCAGTCATGTGACACAAGTATAAATGGAGACACGAGTTAATGAAATAAGTCACATTTGGAAGATGCATCTTGATACAATGAAGCTTCCATTGGTTAAAAGTTTTAATCTTCATCGTCGATGTTCAATGTGGGGAACGAAGCGTCCACACAAGCTACATTCACACCCCGGTTATTTCACAGGTCAGACTGTGGCATATGGCATTAACTGCTCTTTGACTTGCACACAGTAATCTGCAATCGTTGGTCGTCGGATTGTAGAATACAGTAAGTTATAGCAGTGAATTAAGTTGATATTGTTAAAAAATGCAGTGGCCTGACTGAGAATTAAAACAACGCAACAAAAGTCAGTGCCCATATTTATTTTGACATTTTACTAAATGCACAATGGTACAACTAGTTTGTGTGAAGTACAACTCATGAAGTAATACTAAGTCACATGTGACCTCTTCCTGTGACGTTTGTACACATAAAAAACACCATTGTTGCTCTTATTTTTATTCTACACACCAACCAACCCCGCATCGTCGAGAGTATGATAATTATTATAATTCAACGGACGTGTGTCCATTGTTTGTCCAGGAGCTGATGTTCTTCATTAAGGGTGGAACGATGGATTTTTTAAAAAAATCCTGTGACTATATGATGTGTCCTTGAAAATAAAATGGAACAATGAGTACCGAACCAAACCGAACACTGTGACCCTGTGAACCAAACCGTGGACCTTCATGGTGACACAAGACTAATTCAGTAAACGATCATTGTCAAGAATGATGCAAACTAACACCTGTGAGGCAGAAAAGCACCTTTGAGGGGAGAGAATGTCACATAGGTTCTTTACTTGTGTCACATCAGGCTGTGTTGTCCACATGACCTCTGTTACCCACAGGAACACACAAGTCGCTGCTCCAGTCTGACAGTTATACCGACGTTATGATGAGTCACCGGCCACACATGTGACCAACAGGATGTGTGGTCATGCCAGTGAGAGCTGCAGCCATTGAGTGTCCATTAGTTTTCTGTAAAGTATGTGACAGCAGATATATGATCAGGTGGATTAGTTGTGGTTGGAAACACCTGAGCCCAGAGATCCAGCCCCTCCCCCTGGTCCCAAACCGGGACCTCCATGTTTTGTCTTCATTACAGCACTTTTTCTTCATATAGCACTCAGGGACACATACACATGCACCACACACATACACATACATCCACCACTGATCTGACTGATACTCACACCCAGTGTTGGGAAAATAATTATGAAAATGGAACAACTGCAAGTTCCCCGGTTTAAATGTGATTAGTGAAACTATTTCAGTTCATCCACGAATCACATTTAATGACTTCAACTGTTTCAAATGTTGATATGTGTCAGATTTTCAACTTCCAGAAGGATCAACACCGACTTGACACATCAGCTGCAAAAGCAACATCTGGCAGCGTGGGTCCAGCAGACCTATGAATGTTTGTAAGATGTTTGAAATACACCACCGTTCAAAACTTTGGAGTCACTCAAACAATTACATGACAGTTTCTAATTAACAGAAGTCACCAGTTACCTAACACATGTAGCATTAGCAGACAGGAGATGACCACTGGACACAGATGGAGATGTTCTCCTGGAAATGGAACAGTCATTTACCACATTAACAATGTCAGACTGTGTTTCTGATCCATTTCCTGTTTCTTCATTGACAAATGTGATTTTCTTTCAAAAATAGACATTTGTACATGACCCCAAACTTTTGAATTATAGTTTATAATGTGATATACCATCGTTGTGGTTGCTGACTTGATATAATGTGATAACTAAGATTACTGTGTGAAAATGGCAAACGAGATAACTGCAACCAGCAACGACCGGAAACGACTTTCCACCACACCATATTTGCCGTCACATGGATCTAACGCACCGTTTGTGGATGAACAGTTAATTTAACGCAGCCTATCCAGCCGTCAGGCTGTGTTTTCAGGGAAATAAAGTCCTTGTGCTCTCCGAGATCCTGCTGCCATTCAGATGCTCACAAACCCAAAGCTGGAAGTGGATTTCCTGGCCGCCCCTCTGCAGCAGGAGACCACAGGGACTCTTATCTAAGATCTCACCCTCGCTGAGATACCAAGCGAGTGAAGTGATGTGTTTGTGTGCTTATGATGGTGCAGCACTCTGTGTCAGCTGTTTGTTTACCACGACTCACATGAACAGGTCTTTTGTGTGTTGTTGTCCTGTTGGTTCTTGAGGCCTGCGGTTGTTTTAGTAGGAGAGAGGTACACTGCAGCCATTATCTTCGAGTTTATGCAGATTTGTCACAAACTGATTTTGAAACCAAAGCTGAGTTTTATCCAACACAACATACAATGTCTTGAATCAGTAAACTAAAAAGAACAATAGCTAGTTACATGTTCTGTTACATAACTGAATTACAAAGTTACATTTAGATTACTGGAGACAAATGTGCAATTAAAGGGTAATTACATTTACTACTGTCAGCAAAAGATTTGAACGAGAACAAGTAAAATCAGCAAGTAAAAAAAAACATATTGAGGTAGTTTGCAACACAGCTGAAGATGTGAAAGCAGAGGAGACAAATGTGACATTTACTTCCAGCGTTCTTTAGATTCTGAAAGCCTGACCTTTGTGCCCACTGACATCTCTGTCAAGCATATTTAAGACTCTTATTATCTTTAAATGCCGGTATGGAGTGGAACATCTGCACCGGCCCGGTTCTCTGTTTCAGCTGTGGAAGAAAATACCGACATTTTTTTTTATAGTCAAATGTCAAAAGTGTTTTCAGCCACTTATTTGTACATTCTAGTTAACTATCTGTCTGCCAGCTTGAGAGTCTGTCTCAGTCTGTCAAAACACAACAAGGTACAAAGTATTGAATGTGTGTTTTGTATTTATAATTTGTACATTGGCTAACGTCAGATAAATATTGGAATTCGGTTAAAGCCTCTGCAGATACGCCCGCATGTTCTAATTTGAACCCATAAAACAGCTCTGCTATATATTCTTATTAAAGCTAATATTCAGTCTTAGTTCACTTAGTAGGTTTAGGTTTAATAATGATTTAGCTGTTTTCTAGTTTGCAGTGGTGTTGAACTGAAGTCATCATGAGAGGTCTGTCTAATCATTTGTTGTTTATTACATTTTATTTTTATTTTATTTTTTTATGCTCACAAGAAGGGAAATACATTAGAAACACTAGTCAGGCTGCATTTGTAAATAATAATAATAATAATAATAATTTATGCTTCACCTCTCAGTAGGTTGCAGAGGATTATTTAATATATCTTTTTTCCAGTTTAAAATTAGACTGATTTAATGTCACATATACAAGAGCAGACTGACAAGTAGGTAATGATATACAATATCACATAAAAGGATGTCTGTTAGTACACATATATAACCTTTCACATAATCCTGCTGGATGTAAAGATATTATTTTCCAATGAGTCAGTATGAATTATCTTCACAGAGGAAACAGCTCTGTAGAAAGTGGAATGCAAAATAGATAAGAAGAGAAAATGCAGCTTATAGGTCATTAATTCTAATGTTTCCAGTAAACCTGCAGCGGCTGGAGGATTCCATTTTGCAATCCGTGCCTGTTAAAAGTGCTTTTATTTTGTAATTATTGTGTGTGTGTGTGTGTGTGTGTGTGTGTGTGTGTGTGTGTGTGTGTGTGTGTGTGTGTGTGTGTGTGCTGTAGCAGAAAAGGCTGTATTGTAATTTATTGTAATGTCTGTTAATGCAACTGCTCTCAAGACGGTTTCATACAATAGCCAACAATAAACAAGCCTTAATTCTGATTCATAGAATGTATTGTTTCTTTCCTTCACCACACAGGAAACATTTTGTTCCCGACTGGTTTCTGTTTCTGTATCTGTGTCTGGTATTCCTGACATGAAGTCAGGGAGACACGCAGAGATTTGACTTCTCATGGTGACAGCTTCCTCTGCTTGGATTTTTGTTGTCAGAGTGCCTGAAGAAAGCCCACATGATCTCCTGAGATGATCCCCTGACATACTTACCCATTCAGCGCTCTCTCTAAAAACGCCCCCTACCTCCCCCAGGAGATGCATGGATGAGCAAGTTGATTCTCCTCCTGGGGTGTTCCCCATGCATGACTGATGGTTAGATTAATATTCTTGACTGATTCCTCCTTGGCACCGAGGAGGGGTGGAGCCCGACCACACAGCCACCCCCTCAGGAGCCCATTGATTTTTGCGCTATGCTGACAAACATGAACCCTCCTCAGAGCAGCATACTTTATTTGTTGTCCATTTCAATGGCGTCTCCACGGACCAGGGCTCTTTGTGTTTGCAGGAATTCATTATTAATCAGATCCACCCTTCATTCTGAATATGCACATACATTTTATTGTTCTTTGCTTTTTAATGTGGCAGGTTAAATGTGATAAACTATTTACATGTATATGTCTCCAAGAACAAACATGAAATATGATGCAATAACTGTAAAAAAAAAAAAAAATTATACATCATTATACACACAAACATATGTCAGAAGCTAACAACATACACTGATTGATATAAGATGGAAGTTCTGCATGTAATTTTAACAGTTTCAAGTGTGAAACTCACAACAGATTGGTTCCACAGTTCTTTGTTGTTGATTTTCATGCAGATCAAAAAGCTGAAGAAATAAATGTAACTACTCCTTTATTGATTTGTGTTTGAGGAAAGGCAATGAAAAGGCCAGTTTGTTCCAAAGAGCTGCATGGAGTGAATGCTCAGACTTATGTTACCAGTAAAACCTGAGCTGCTGTGTTATTCCATTTGAAAAAAAAAAACCTGTACGCGTGTTGGTTCACCCCCGGGTTCAGTCAGAGTTTCACAGCATAAAGATAAGACACATTACAAACAAAGCTTACAAGAGTGAGATGATGTGCGTCTGAGTGAGTGTGTGCGTTTGTCCGACGTAATCCGCTTAATGTGTTAACATTGGTTTGATTGAGTTGTGACAACGACGACATAATCGTTTTTGGGGCAGAATGAGCTTCAGAGTTGAATCCTGTTGGGTCGACTGAGTTCGGAAGCTGATGTGCAGCTCAGGATCCGTTCAGACAGTTTGTTGACGTGAAAGAATCTCTGGCCAATACACATACATGTGAAAATAACACAATAATTCACTGAGTGAGTCTGTACCTTTGGTTGTTGTTGTATAAGAGCTGCTCTTGTTTGTCTGAACAAGCTTCATAACCACACCTCACCGTGTGTGTGTGTGTGTGTGTGTGTGTGTGTGTGTGTGTGTGTGTGTGGGCGTGGGCGTGGGCGTGTGCGCACATGCATTTATGTATGTGTGTGTGAATAAAACTTTTTTCCTTTTTTTTCCTTTTTCAACTGTTGCCTTTTAAACAAACGTTAATATTTACCATTGACTGAAGCAACACAGACAGGCAAACAATTCACACTGATTTTGACACAATAATATGACAATAAATTAATGATAAATAAGATGTATTTATAGTTATACACCGCAGATATATTCACCTTGTGAGGCTCCTTCCGGTTCCTATGTTGTAAGAATGATAAGATGGTGACTTCAACAGGTGTCAAATACCAGGGGCCCTGTTCAAAAAGCAGGTTTTGTGACAATCTTGAGTTTGTTCATACTGAAATGAGGAAAAACCCACAGAATTGTCTATTCTACGTTGACGTAAGCTGACAGAAATCAAACTGTGAAGTTTCACATTTGATTTCAGTTCATTGGTAACGCCGAAACAAAAACAACTCTGCAGCATTTGATTTATTTGCAACTCACAAAACAAGATTTCTGGAATGGGCCAAATGTCGTGGAACTTGCCGGAGGAGGTGGAGAATGAGTCTTGAATTCAGTTGAATTTCACAGGAGCTCTAAATGCCAGCCACACACACACACACACACATTTGGTCATTTGAAAGCTGAGGAATCGCTGTGGAACAAACATAAGCTCCGTCCCAACACTCTCTGCACCCTCATTCAGTCGACTCCATTTCCCCTCGCGTGTTTGGGAAGAGTATTTCCCACATTGAAGTGCATTCCAACCCAATTAGGGTGCCGAGCGTCAGCATCATTCAACACTGAAACTGCGAAACGAGCAAACAAGAGGCAACTTATAAATGTGAGGTTCTGGGTGAACTCTGATTTACGTTTTCGTACTTCACGTTCATCAGACTTTGCTGCTGTTTGCTTTGCATTAATTACGCAACTTCAAAGCAAACCTTTGGTTCCCATCATAATCCCCATCAGATGTGTAATTAAAACATATGTATGTATGTTTTGCCGCCCTCTGCCCTGGTCCAGCTCTTGTGGTACGTGTGTATGTGGAGCTCAGTGACATGATGTGGCAAATGCAAAATGGACAATGTCGTACATCTTCTTTCAGAAAAAAATAGCCCATTAAATTCCTTTCAAGCAGACATTAGTGCATCTGTGCTGCACTGTAATGTGCTGTTTTTATTCTGAATGCAACATGTATCCGTTTCATATGAGGTGCCTGAAAGTGCCTAATTTAAGTGGGTATGGCTCAGGGAAAAGGGTGGCTGTGTCGTGGTTGGAAGACTGTTGATTAAACCACCAGGACCTGATGAGATATTGGGTACACTGGACGTCAGCCTGCGGTGTCAGCATATTAATGCGTGATTGAGATGAGGTTAGGCTGTGAGTACAGAAGAGAAAAAAAGTGAAGTGTAAAGAACATCGAATTGAAAGTGCAAAGAATTTTGACTTTTTCTCGAGGTGCACAATTAAAAAAATGTTCCCCCTCTCAAATATTTTTCTCCTACATGGCCCTAATACTCTGTGTCTGTGGTAACATGTTGCGTTCCTTTGAGATTTAATGTCATGCTAGTTCTGTCATTATTTTTCAAGATAAAGCTATCAAGTCTGTCAAAGATGAACACATCGTATAATTAAAATCTGGAATATTTTTGACTTTATAATTGAAATTGTGAGCACACTGAAATAAGGATGAGAGGGACTGGCTGTCAGAGTCAGATGAATGTGTTAAAGGTTCTATCTTTCATCAACAGGTAATAACATCAGGTAATAGAGGTAATCAGGTAATATTGTACAACTGCTTCAGAAATTTATCAGCAAAGAAATCATACATATGATTTTATATATAATTATATATTAGATATGCAATTACACAATAATTGAAAATATTGTCATTCTTTTATCTATCTATGTATCAATATAATAATTGTATGTGTGTAAATGAAAAATGATAGATTTCAATTATGATTATAAATTATATTATTATTATGTTATATTATATTATGATTATATGAATATAATTAAAGATAATATTATTCACTTGCCATTTTTGTAATCCTGTCTGTGATTAAACACGTCTGCTTCATTTGCATTGATTACATGAGCGCAGTCGTTAAAGTCGGGTAAATTCCGAGTGGCCTGGAATGCACCATGTTTCAGCCCTGTGCACGGGAGATTGCAGCCCCCCGAAGGGACTGTCAGGCAAAAAGAATGAATTATTGCGAAGACGGTAACTCGGTTGTATCAGGAACTCGATTGTAGGCACACATTAGCACATCTTGGTGCTTCTACAATGAATATGTAGTTTTATTAACAATGACCAAAAATATATAATATTAAGTCTATCAAATTGGAAATTGGACCCATTCCACTTACTTTTAGTCACCAAATGTGATTATTAATCATTTAATTAAATTGATTGTTAATTTGACTATCTGTCTGTCTGTCTATCTATATTACTGTTGGAGATATTTAGCAAATTCGCACATTTTTAGCGTTCAAACAACATTTGCTGTAATGTGATGACCAGATGATTTTGGTCGTCTTTGTTAATGGTAATGGTAATGGACCCGTAACAGGAATAAGCGGCAGATAATGAATGGATGACTGACTGAATGAATGAATGAATGATTTTCAAATGAAAGAAAAGCGAGTGCAGTGAACGTGATCAACGTGTTCAGCCTGTGAACCCAAACTCGGGGTGTATTACACACCCTTCTCCTCAAGGTGGACTCGTTAGCTTAGCTTAGTGAGCTAGCTGTTCGTTGTCGCTGCTGCCGCTCCAACAAGCTAACTCTTCCTCCAACACACTCTCAGCCTGCTAGCTTGACAGGACCAACAGTATGTCGCATGCTAGCCTGTCCAGTATGATTGCAAAGCTAACAGAGGGTTGTGAATGAGGGGCAGCAGCAGCGGCGGAAGGTAGCCCTGCCTACAGCCGTGTCCCGCTGCTAGCTGTAGTTCCTCATCCTCCCGCGGAGGAGGCGGCTTGGCACGTTAGCTAGCTCTCACACACACACCAAGGCGGTGGATACATGTCTACCTCTCAGCCAAGAGACCAACTACGACAGGGAAATCTTGCTGTTCATGTTTCGCCAAGAGGTCAGTGTGGCGTCTTTTATTCCATCTTGTTCGTATCTTTTCCAACACGAGAAGAGGAATATGTCCAGATATAACATATACAGCATGCTGGACTGGGTTTACGGCGGGGTGGACCCCAAATTTGAGGGCAACGGGGGCCCCGAGTGCGCCGCCTTCATCGCGCCGCAACAGCGCATCACTGAGAGCCTGATCATCGTCGTCATCTCTGTCCTGGAGGTCTGCGTGGCCCTGAAGAAGATAAACATCTCCAAAGAGCTCAAAGTCGTAGGAAAGGACTTCATACGTGCGAAGGAGGATAGCCTGGGCAAGAACCTGTTGCTGGTGGCCCTTTGCATGACTTTTGGAGTTGAAGTTGGCTTCAAGTTCGCCACCAAGACTGTCATTTACCTGTTGAATCCCTGTCATGTCATCACCATGGTTCAGGTAAGGAGGACTTAGTTCCGGATATCTCACTGGTGTGCTTCAAGTATTTCCACTTCCTTTTTATTCTGTTACATGATTTCAAACTATATTACCCACTAACCTACATTTGTTGTTTTTTTTTTTAGCAGCTTTTAGCAGCTTTCACAATGTTCACTTCATGCAGACAACTCTTCATGGGGTATGGCAACAGGATAGGACGTCAAATAAACAATAAGAATTGTAGTAAATGATGCCAACACATAGATGGAATGGTTTGGACGTGGTCGTCCACTGTCTTCAGAGCAGATTTGACTGGACATCCGTCATGGTCGGGGAGGTGGATGATACAGTGTGAAATAGGACACTCAGCCGTGATGTTGACAGCAAGAGCTGGGATCTGATTTGAACCGAGGGGTTGTTGAATGTTGCCAAGCAGCCGCAGCAGTGACACCAGAGCTCAATGTGGATTCATGGAGAGGTCATGGTGTGTGTTTGACTCACCAATCAAGGTCCTTACATAGATTCTCCTGGCTTTTTGGGAATATATTCAATAACTGCAGGCCTACCATCTCCACCTCCATGTTACTTGACCCTGGAGGTGCATGATTGCACTCTGCAGGTCATTGTCACCGGTCACTGTCAACAGCGTTGTAATGGGTTTGTCAGGGACGTGACATATAGGAAAGAAGTGATGCTGCTGTATTCTGATTTATTCCGATTACATAGAAACAGTTAGGGCCAATGCACACTGATAAATAATTCACTGTGATGACGAGTTCACTGACGGTATTAAAATGTCCTTCCAGTTAAGATCATTCTGTCCTTGGTTCTTAATGATGGAAATGGAATGTGACTCATGTTGAAGGAGTTTGAAGAGTAGTTAGGAGACACCATATATTTGTGTGTCCGTTTGACTGCAAACATTTAGGATCAGCAATCATTGTTGTAAGATGCTGTTAAAATTTGAAAGGTTTAAAGTAAATGATCATTGCAACATGAAGCCGGTGACACTTTTTCAACAGCTTGAAGGAAACTGCAAATTAGAAAGAGAATGACTGGAATGAGTTGTTTCTGTAGACTTGGTGACTCCAGTTTGTTGAACAGATTGACTATATGACATGGAGGAAAAAATAGCTTTAACAGTGTAAATGTTGTGCTTTGTTCATGGTGCATATTTGTTACAGATGAACAATAACTTCTCTTTTTCTTCCCACTGATAATTGTTTTAGAACTAGGTGAGGGGAAGAAAAATGGCAGATGTAGTGATCAAAGATGAATTTATCATTGTAGCTCTACCTCTAGCCAAGTAGTATTACTGACATCACTACTGTTGGAATTAGGGATCAACCATATTTTATAACTTGCTGCCTCTTAAACTGATAACAACAACATATTTATATTTATTAATTCAAAATTTAGATTCACCTGTAGTTTGTCCACACCTGGACGTAAGAGACTGGTAAACAGAGGTGGATTTCACCACTGGACCTGAAGATTTGTCCGAACAACTATAATGACATCACCTCTAACAACAAAACAACAATCAACAACAGTTCTGGTTCTGGAAATGAACACACATTAATTTATTTATTGACAAAACACTTATAAATGACTGATCAAATGAAAGCTTTTTTATTTTCACCGCGGTGACAGGAACCAGTCTTTGAGGAGGGTTTGGAGTTAACAGATTCTCTATCAGCGCAGGCGTCTTCGTAGTCTTTCACACACTGTCGTAGTGATTCTGGAGTTTCAGGTGTTTATTCACACTGACCTCACTGCAGAGGGAGTTACAGCAGAGGGAGGCAGAAAGGAGCACTTGATTTGCTCACCTGAACCCACCTACAGAACACTATGCTAGCTCAGCAATCTCACCTCATTGGAGCTTTTTTGTTTTTATTGGGCCGGTGATTTAAAGTTATTGGTCAGATATGTATGACGTCATAATTCCTTATATCGGACCAATAATTATCTTAATATTTTTCTATGTAGGTCTGGAAGGACGTGTGGAAGGCCGCAACAGCGTTTGTTCTGAGTGCACGACAGCCAAAGTCGCACGATTGTCATCATCTGCACAGACATCTCACGGCCAACGAGTTGTTGTGACCACGTAATGCTGGAAGTCACAACCACTACTTACTGAATGTCACCTCAACCCACACGCCTGCCAGTCACCAGATACACCAGTCTGCTGGTGGAACACTCCGTTAGTAACCGTTCAGTGATGTTTTTTTTATCTGCTTTTATCACCATCCATTAGAACAACAGTCATGCAAACAGCTATTCACTGTACACACGTGGACATAAATCCTGGAAAGTTTAATTAGCAGCAGCGTGTACACATCTGACCACATCTGTACACATCCTCGTTTCATTGTTAAATGCTAAAACGTGTCAGGGTGGATGGGTCCAAAACTTAAACAGTGTATTTACAATACACAAAGACAATGCTGGTTTGTGGCGCTACCGAGCAGCTGCAGGGTTCACACACACGCGTCACAAACAGTCCCTGTGACAGGTGAAGGAGCTCCTGTTGGGGTGAAGAGTTCAGTGTCTGAGTGATGAGCTGATTCACATCTGACAACACCGATGTCTCCGCATGGAAAAATAACCAGTCACATGACCTGGCTGGCACCCATCCAACCAATCACTCACTGACCAATCCATTTGCTGCCTTCATGAGGGTCCCACGAGTGTGGGACACTCTTAGCCACGGGTCAGTCACATTGATTGGACACACAAATATGCAAGTGTTTAACAGAAAAAATCATTTACTCCTCAAACTCATGTGATTCGGAATTAACAAATGAGATGTTTTTATTGATTTCTGTTCTGTTCCTCGCGTAGCGTCCATATGACTCAACCTGCTACTTGTATCTTTAAAGTCAAATGGTGAAGCTCCCGTGGGACAGACTGCAGACAAATTTGACCCTTATCTCCTGAACTTTCCTCCCCTGTCAATCTTGCAGAAATCACATCTGATAGCACAAATTGGTGACATTTTAGCAACAGGAAACTCTAGCGTCTGCGTTGATCGCAGTCATTCTAGTCAGTCCGAGTGTTCTGAAGTTTCTCTGGCGCCACCTACGGAGTCTATTTCCACAGAGCAAATCGGAAGTTAAACACAATACGACAGCGAATCCAGTTGATTTCTTCTTTCACCTCAGCATCTTCATTGTCTGTACATTTAACACCTACTGCTGGTCTGTCCATCCCAGGGAGAGGGATCCCTCTTTCTGTGGTTCTCCCCGAGGTTTCTGCCTAGTGTTTTAGTCAGTTTTTCCTCACCCTGACTGAGGGTCAGAGGGTGAAGTATTGTACAGACTCTAAAGTCCATTGAGTGCAGGTGTAATTGGGATGTCGGGTTATTTATGTTGAATTGAAATTGAATTTTAAATATAAAACACTGAATGCCGGCTCCGATCGATTTTCACAGTAAAACTCCACATGTTGGCTCAAACTTGTGTGACTCATCAAAACGTCGATCTATTGATGAAGAACATCAAACGGGAAACAGGACTCTGTCCTGCTTTTGTTCTTTACGTGCAGTTTGTCGTGACAATCAGCAGTACTTATTGTGTTCATGCTTTGCTTCTGAAACGCTCCTGGTGTGAATCAAAATGTCGCTGCCAGTGTAAATTCAACCTGTTATAAAATGAGCCTCAGGCCTCTGAAGCTGCTTTGAATGTGGTTAATGTGAGCTTAAACAGAAGTTAGTCGTTTTTTTGACGTTGCATATGAAAATCATTCCTTATCTATGTCATTTATATCTAATCAGTTGGTGTAGTCATTATGACCCAAGTGTGCAATTTGTTGACTCAGTCATTTAGATAAGGCTGGAAGTACTTACTGTACTATTGAGAGACTAGAGGGAAAGAAGACTTCTCACCAGTTACTGACAATGATAATAGTTTTGAAGTCTGTATTTCTGATCTCCAGTACACTAGTAAATATCATGATAAATAAGAAGTAGCGTGAGAATCCAAAATGGAGTTTTTATAATATGACTGGCATTATGGTAAACGTTTCTGCAGACTGTGTCTCTCATTATCTGTCAACTAGATCAGTTTGGTGCCAGTTTTTGCTGTTTTGAGGTCTATTTGTGTGGAAGTTGTGTAGATAGAACCACAAACTAACTGATCGGCATTTGATAAATGTGCATCTTTTGAACATGAAATAACCAGACGTTAAGAAAGAGCTACAGCCCCTGACGAGTGCCCTTCAAGTTGGCAGCAGGAACTTGCTTCGTAATTTGCATAAAATCCATTCAGAGTCCAATGCTTTGTGTACCGTGAAAATAGACAGAGCTGCTGGTCGAATGGTGTTCACGTACATCTCATTTCCAGAAGCAAAACCTGTTTTCAGTGAAGCTAAATAATTTCATTTGTTGATGCGTGATCATCTCAGACACACTCTCTACAACAGATCCTCTCAACAAACTATCTGCCAAGGAAAGCAATGTGCTTTCACAAGGATTGTTCTATTCCTCAGTAACTAATTAAAGAAACCTTTGTGTATTACCACAGTAGAAAAGAAAAAGTCGGTAAAACATTGAAGATGCGTCTAGAAACAGATTTCTATAATTACTCACTTAGAAGTTTTTGATACGCAAAGAGAACAGAGTCATTTCACAACAGATCTCAAGTTATTGTCCTGAAATTTGTTTTCTCGCCTTATGAAAAAAACATTTCAGTGTGTTAGATGTTGTTTTGTACCGACACGTGTGTGTGTGTGCAGGGTCCTGCAGGGCTGAATGCTGAGACCTAACATTCAGGCTGCATTCAGACGTGAATGTGCCCTGGAGGAGCTGTGAACGTATGGCTGCTATAGGAGGACGCAGACAGGTGAAAGTCAGATGTATGAAAGATCCTGAAGGCCCCCCGCCTACACACACACACATACACTGACGACGCTGTAGCCACCGGTAGGTCCTGTGCTCAGGGCGCTACAGATGGTGGCGTTGACCCAGTGCTGAAGAAGGTGGCACAGGTGGGAGGCAAACAGGCCTTTGGCTTCAGCCGAGCGTTACATCCTGTTAGCTGGGTGTGAAGGAACACTTCTTCCCCAGCAGGGAGTAGAGCAGGAGAGCTGACCTCTGGAGGCAGAACAGGAAGTCCCGTCACCGCTCTGTGGTGTGACACCGTGTTGTCGTTTGTGGCCGGCGCTGGTCAACTGGGTTTGTCGATCAAAACATCAATGAGCGTTACAATGGAGAGCAGAGCAAACCATCCATGGCTGGTGGTCCTGAGCTGGTCCCCACCGAACAGAGAACATCTGGACTGTAAATCGGTCCAGGTGATTGGCTCCAACCAGGTGCAGCACTTGACTTGGAAATGTGTTTGCATTCATGGTGTCATGCGTGAGACACCAGAGAAAACCTCATCAAACTCATCTCCTCTCAAGTTATCAGTCAGTGGGTGTGGCCAAAGGAATGGATTGTCCTGTTTTGTTTTTTACCATCAGCCAAACTGACTTTGTCTGATTTCCCTGCTCTAAATATTCAAAACATGTTAACAGAAATTAATTCATTCATTCATCATCTTCCGGTTATGGGTCTCGGTTGTTCTGCAGCTGATCCCAGCTGTCAATGGGTAAATGTCAGGGTTCAACCTGGTTGAGCCACATGAAGGACAGACAACCATTCACACTCACACCTACAGGGGATTAACCTCAGCGTGCCTTCACAATTATTTGATTTTCTTTCTTCTTCTTCTGGCTCTGCTCATGCTGAAATCTCCCTCTTCTCCACAGATCTTTTTGCTGGCCTGCCCACCGTGTAAAACAGCAATGGTTGTATTTCGGTAAGTGTCTCTGACTCCTGGATTTGTCATTTTTCATCTCGTTGAACGATGAAGTAGGTGGTTTAGATTTCATTCAGGTACATCGGGTTCACTCAAGCCTTGTTCTCCTTTATGTGCCACAAGTCGCCACAAGAACAGGGTGTGTTGGTCACTTCAGCGCTGACACTGTGTGTGGGTGTGTGTGTGTGTGTGTAACTGGAGTATCAGCTTCTGCAGCCTCAGTGTGAGATCTGCCTGCATCACCCGACCACAGTGTGCTGTGAAAATATCACTAATCCCACCAGCTTGTCATAGGTCACAGTATGTACGTTAAAATTATGTGACCACTTGACAACAGAGTCTATTTTTTCCTGTCTGAACATCAAGGTCGTTTTTAAAGCACTTTACTGGCACTTAAAGCGCTTTACAATACTGCATTCTTCACCCATTCACCCTCACATTCACATTCATACCTGCTGTTAATACAAGCTGCTCAGCTGCCCTCTGGAGATGGTGGTAGACAACAGACACCAGCAGCAGCTCTATCAATGGAATCCCACCGTATGATAACGTTAGCTTGTGTCGTACATTGGGTACATTGGGTACTTGGGTGTGATCAATTGTCGTCTTCACTGTAGATTGAAGTTTAAGGTCCGAGGTCCTTGATGTGTTGTAAATATTCACAGAACGCGTCAGCTAGCGCATCCCCAGTAAGTTTCACTTTCACGTCATTTCCAGTAAGCGTGCAACATTACTGCTTGAGTAGAAAGAAAGAAGTGTACTAACGGAAGGATGAGATTTGAGTGATGTTCAACCGGAAAGCTCAGACCACAATGCCTCGGTCACACCTACATCCTGTGTGTTGCATCATTCAGTCATCCACTCTGTCTCCACCTGCCTCTGCCCGAACCTTGAATAAATGTAAATGTAATAAATTTGTCTCCTTCTGGGCAAATGCTGTAACATTTCGCAGGAAGTGTTTCTGTGTTTATTTTTTTCATGAGACTAGTTTCTTTGTGTCAACGTGATGTTCATTTCTTGTGGCTGACAGAAAGTGCTGGAATTAAGGATATAGCTACTGTGTGCGTGCTGGCATACATGCGCTGAAAATGTGTCCCCTGACAAAACAGTTTCTTGTGTGTGTGTATGTATGTACACTGGATTTTGGGGTCCTCCAGCGGTTCACGTCAGGTTATGTTTGAACCATTATCCCCGGAGGTCTCTACCTGTGGGATTCTGTCCAAGATTTGAGTCTCAGCGTCAAATATCAACAGGCTGACAAATATCAACAACCTGACCCACTGAGTCTTCCATACTTTCAAATATATTTCATGAAACACAGCAGGTCAGAGGTGGCCAATGACGCTTAAAAGCGGTGACTTTGAAATCCTGAAAGGTGTGGAGGACCTGAGAGTGACAGCTGGGCCCATCGGAGCTGACGCTCCTACAGCGCTGCTGTTTTCTCACTGACCTTGGCTGTCACAACAGTTACTGTGGCTGCAGTCAGTGAAGGTAGATGTCCGTCCCACACGCAGACACACCTTTCACCTACAATAATGCTGCAGGATCTGCTGTGTGATTTGTGAAGAAATCCACAGTGACCGATGAGACGAGGCCCAAAAGGACTCAAACCTCTAAAGAACAGAGCCTGTGGACCAGTGACAGCGTCGTCTGCTCCCTCCTCAGTCACCACCATCCACTGTGTTCATTATTGCTGTGTGTGTGTGTGTGTGTGTTACCAGGCTGCAGGTCCACATGCTGAATGGTGCGCTGCTCGCTTTAATGTTCCCTGTCGTCAACACTCGACTGGTAAGTGACCGTCAGCCGCCTTCTGCTCTCGACCCGTCACTGGTTTGGTGTCAGCTCCCAAATGCTGCTAATGCCAGAATGATGTCACTGATTCTGAATCCAAAGTGAAATAATTCATTCAAGATTCGCTACATAACCGCCCCAACGAGGAGATCCTACACCGTCGGGACAATTTATCCATCCGCTGTGATTCTTTTTTTTTTTTTAATCTGTGTTTTTAAGTTTACTTCAAGCGATAGAGACTGAACGTGATCAGATCATGTTACCGCAGCAACTCCAACAAGATCCACAAGATTTTACACATACTTTTTGGGTCAGAAATGGCCTTTTGGTCCGTACCGTTTTCTCAGCGAACACAAAGTACCGCTCCGAGAGACGTGTCGCAAACAGTCTGTGGAGGTCAGAGTAGCCGTGACGACTAGGTACATTTTCTGACGAGGTGACGTCATGACGACTTGATGCGTGAATTGGGCTTCTAAAGTTCTAAGCAATCTATGTTACTGGTCAGTTTATTTTCAGCAGAACGTGCGTGCGTGCATCTGACCTACCTGTTGAAGTACGTGTGTTAACACGTGGACGGAACCAATTCATCATATCCACATTCATCAAATGGACGTTTGCGCCCTAAACATGTCAAGTGGTGTTGGTGGATGAAACAGAATTTACAGACGATAAACAAACTGACTTACTCTATTTGTGAATAGAACATTTACAGAAAGTGTGAGCTGAATAAATGTATAAACACTCGTGGACTTTCCTACGGTTTCTGCCAGGAGCTCGTAGGTTGTTTACTGCAGTAAAGACTGTTGGTTTTGCTCTCAGAGAGCTGTCGGCTGCAGAGGAAACAAACCTCACGGGTCCAAACTGATGTGGTTCCTTCTCTCCTCAGCTGCCGTTAGAGAAAGAGATCTACTACATCCAGCACTCCATGCTCTACCTGGTGCCTCTTTACCTTTTCAGGAAAGGAGGTGTGTATTCATCGTCAGTGAGCCAGTGAAGGTCATGTTCCCCTGAGGTTTGCCTTGTTTTTCTGTTACACACACATCTACCGCAAACAGCAGCTACGATCTACACTTGCAACTGAAAACAACATGGTTTTCATAAATAAAATGCCAATAAATAAAAATTCACAGTGTTACATGAATTTCTCTCGTAGATCAATAATGTTTCTATCAGTAAGAAGCAGTAGAACAGAACAAACTCAATGCATTTTTTATGTATCTTCACTCGGTGCTGTTGAACAGTACGGTTCAAAGGTCAGACGACGACTTGCACGTGGAAGCGTCACTACCTCCAGGAGGCAGAAGCTGCACTGCAGAGATGTTTTCCAGGCTCAGACACAGCTGACTATAGCCAGCAGCTCTGCAGCTGCTTTCTGAAGCTGCACTCCACCTTTCAGCGTGCAGGTCAAAGCAAACGCACAGCAGGTCGTTAGTTAACTGTGGAGTGGATAAAGCACATGGAGACGAGCAATAAACAAGATGCAAGTAGAGCGATCAAGTGTCAGTTATTCGGGGCGGAGACCAGTGTGACTCTTCTCTGCCTCATTGTTCAGTCGTTACGTAACTGGAGGCCCACAAAAGGAAATATTCATTGTCCTAGTTCAACCGGTGTAATTGGTGCGGATTTGATGCCTTCCTCTGCTTCGAACGCCAAACGGAGAAAGCAGTGAGCGCACAGGAAAAGCCAGTTTGACACCAGGGCGCCATGGCGGCTATGGGCTGGTGTTTGTGGGAACAGAGACGTCCACTCGGGGACGACGTCTGCGTTTATGATCATCTGATTTAAAATGAACCGTGTCTGTTCACAGGGGTCTACAAGCCTGAACCTCTGGGAGACATGTGGTGGGCGCTGCTCTCCACCGGCATTCTTTTCCTCTACCACTTCATTTTCCTGCAAGCCCTTGGCCTGGTAAGATAGAGCCCCCTGCTGGGCGTGTAGGGTACTGCACTGTGGAAAGGCTGCTGTTGTGTGTTTTGTAACATACATTATTTACTAAACAAAGCAGAAAGTTCCATCCAGACATGAAGAGAATGTGAAGGATTGAATATTGTCATTAGACGGGACATGTTAGGGTGTCATTAGGAGGTGGGGGCGAACTATGACAGAGAGGTGTCACCCAGATCACTGCTGACGGTCCACACACCCACAGGGGGTATGTGAGCGTCAATGGGTGCGTGTCTGCTGAGTCAGCTTTTCCTTAACGTCATTTGGATGTGTGTGTGTGTGTGTGCGGCTGGGACGGCTCCTGGACAGGACGTGACTTTGACTCAGCCCAGATGTCACACACCACTGGTCAGCTTCAGTCCCACACTGGTTCAGCTTCAACACACTGAGCACGATGGGATGTCAAAGCTTCAGTCCAGACCAAAGACTCAGAAGACTGAAACTACCTTCGTCCACCTGCAGCACAACGTTCCATCAGTCCAGTTCACGTTCCTCACCTAAACGACTGCCGTTTCCACAGCAACAAACCACCACGGGTGTTTGTCTCAGTGTAGTTAGCGTAGCATTTCAAGCTAATGATGAACTTCAGAAGGATTCATAAGCATCCTCCTCGTCTTTGGTCTGGACTTTACGTAAAAAAAAAAAAGTAGTGTCAGCAACTAATTTGAATAAATTGTGGAACTTCTTTTTTTATCTTCTATCTGGTGTTCATGTACGAGACCCTGATGAAAAGCTGTGGATTGGTCCGTCCATGGTTCTGACCCAGCCTGTCTCTGTTCCCCTCCAGGTGACCGAGGTCAACCTGAACAACATGCTGTGCCCGGCCGTGTCCGATCCATTCTACGGGCCGTGGTACCGGGTTTGGGCCACGGGTCACCAGACCCTGCTGACCCTCATTCACGGGAAGGTCCTCACACTCCTGTCGCAGCACACGGGCTCCGTCTGCAGATCCCTGCTGGACACACTCCGACTGCGCAGCAAGAAAGTGGACTGAGT
>CAAKHB010003703.1:88509-141252 GCA_901007665.1 Aeoliscus strigatus
CCACACACACACACACACACACACACACACACACACACACCGCCTTCACTCTTAAATGCCTTTTAAACATCCTTTTAGCGCATCTTTTAAAAGCTCCTGCTCACCGAGTCCGTGTCTCCTCCTGTTGGTGTTTGGTGTTTGTCGGCTCACGTTCACGCAGTTCTCGTTTTGCATGCACAGACATTCGAGGCGTTATGAGGTTGGATTTCACCGAGAAGAGACTTTGTTTCTGGAATCCAGCTTTCAGAAAAGACTCTGAGACTTATTGCTTAAGCTGCATTTTTTTAAGCATGTGTATAGTTTTAAGGAGGGAAAGGAAGTTGGACAAACATCAACATTAGTGGGTGTAAGCGCTGTTTTCTTTGTCTTGGACTAATGAATGTGATCTGTTGTAAAAGCTTTTGCCTGTTTATAGCTGGAAGGTTTTTGTTCATGACTGTTGTCATGGCTGAAAAAGGAAAGTCTGTGGCTCCCCTCTTCACTCCATGTGTACAGGTAAAACCCCCAACCTGCTGATGTCTCCAGCTCCAGCCATTCACATCATTCCAGTGTCGATAATCAGGGGACATGACGACGCACCGTACATTGACTCAGCGTTGTAACGAGACATTTGACCGTATTCAGTGATGTTAAGGGAAGAAAAACGTTGACGCTAAGTGACACTGGTCGCGGTCGTCCTCCATTTACGTGCATGAGGTCACTGGGTCGTTTATTGACTATGCATCGGAGAGGAAGTATGAACTGTTAACGTCGTTCATGTATCATTTCAAGGAGGGTCTATTACTGTAGCATATACTGTGTTTCACTGTCAAGAAGGGACAAGTTCAACTTTTGTATCTCCATGGGAAGACGTGTACGTACTGTATTGACAATAAAGGTGATCTCAGTTGACCTAAAGTGGGCCGTGGTCCGGTTCATGTTCCTGTTTGAAGGTGCAGCAAGAGAAGACCAGGGAGTTTACACAGTAGTCATTCATGCAGTGCAGACGATGTTTACATTGTAAAGGTGATATTACCATGTTACGCACATTTCCCAGTGGACTTCCGGTGCGTCACCTCATACAAGTCCCTGCACCACACTGCCACCCTCTGGCCATCAGAGGTAACAGCTCCTTGACTCAAAGAGTGAACGTTCCGTATACAAAACCATCTGTCCCAGTCAGTGCTGTTGCTGTTCCAGTGTCTGAGAACCAGAGATTAATGATTCTTTCCTTCTGTAGTTTGTGTGGTGAATCAGCTTAGGTCTGGATCACTGCACACATGGACATGGATGAACATTTAGACTAACTCCCAAGATCGAGGTAAAAGCTGAATTCAGACGCTGGTATGTAAAACGTGCCAGCACACGCAGAAATGGATGCAAAAATGTGATTACAGCGAAATATTCTCCATCAGTTGTTATATATCCATGTGAACAGCTCCTGGCTCAGTTTCTGCTCCGAATAAGAGCTCAAACACCCTTCAGACGTCACTGGTGCTCGTGTACGTTCAGTATTCATCCTGGGTTCAAACAGCCTAGCTCCGCCCTAGCACAATTAGTTCACAAATTGAATTTTCACCAAAAACAAAAAAATCCAAGTTTGTTTTTTGTCCGGCTGAATGTGACCTGAACTAAAAGGAGCCTGACGGATGATTTAGCCTGTTTAATAATTATAATTACAATATAATTGTATTGACACCAGCACTGACAACAACACTGTGTGAGAGGGCAGAAGGTCATTGCGTCATATGAAAAGTAGTCAGATACACACACTGGTCTAGATTTACGGAAATCACACAACTTGCAGTGCAGTCAAAATAAACAGTCTGACACTGAAGCACTGTAGTGTCTGTGCAGCACTGGTCATTCATCCGAAGCAGGAAACGTGCAATGGTTTGATCCCAACCCCGACAGTCATGCTCTGTTGCTGACATAATGGCACGGAGGAAGGAAAAGTTCCAGAATGTACGTACGTTGGAGCACTTTGTCTCCAGTAAATGTCCCATCTCAGGATTGTCTGGAGGGAATATGTCCACACCAACGTCCACAGCGATTCAAAGGTGGACTGAAAAGACAGTCAATGTGACCTCGTGTGGAATGTCTTTGACCGTACATTTTGTCCTCACACAAACAGCATGAAAGAATCAGCTGTAGTGGGACATCCTTTGATGTGTGAAGTTATGTAACAGGTTACATTCTTATTAAAATGAAGTAAAGATGAGATGGAAACACTGGGAGGAGGATTTTCAGCAAGTAAAGCTGCTTTCTGGCACAAATAGAAAGCTGTAGGGACATCAGGAGAATGTAAATCTCATTTTCTAATTTATCAGCAGACCACAGACCTCCACATCAGCCAAATGTGAATTTAGAAGTGTTTTGTTTCCTGTGAGCTCACGCAGGTTGAGAAGCCCCCAGTTGTAAGACAGAGAACGAGTTGTGTGAGGACTCCACGTCGTGATGTGGTTGACTTGACTCTAAAACCACCACACGCACACATGATGATGGAGGAAAACTGGAAATGAACATATGACCCATATTTATGAAAGTCTGTCCTGCGGATGAGTAACTCTCCCCAGCACGTGTCCAACATACATCATGTAACTAAAAAAAAAGAGAAATTGTGCCTGGAGTGTAAGAATATTTTCTACCCAGTCGGGGTGTCGACCACTGTTGTAACATTTAGACTTCCACCAGTGATCACCAACTGCTACATGATGTATTTCAACAGCGAAGGTCGGAGGAACTTAAGTTTCATGCCGTTTTTGGAGCTGCTGCCGGGTGAGGAGCTCTGAAGTCTGCGTGGGCCAATGTGACACCGACGTGTTCAACGCTGCTTCCCCTTTGGTGATTTAGTATTTGTATGTGTATGTGCATCTGCTGAAAAAAAACCAGGACGCATCTTTTTTCAGTTGATTTTCAATTTTTTATTGAATAAATGATTTTAAAAGGTAATAACAATGTTTAAAACTACATTATCTTCACAGCCATTGCTTACATACTCAGATAACCCATCTATATATCAACCCCACCACTCATCTTTTACAATTTTTTGGCTAATTTCTTTTTTTTTTCCTGTATTTGTTTGTTTTGCTTTTTTTTTAATCTTTTGGAGTCATACTATCATAATAAATGCCCGTTTCAAGTCTTGTCACACTTACAGCAATTCAATAGGGGGAAAAGTTTCTAGCACTACAGGGGGATGGATTTTAATTTCCCAGTTCATATTTTTCCATCAACATTTTCAAGTTACTAAAGCAGAGGAAAAAAGATCAAAAATGAAAAGGAGAATTTGGTTTGAGGAGTTACACCAGGCAACCCTCTGCAACACAACTAAATCATTTTGTACAGCGACACGTCAGAAGTCAGTGTCTCCACAATTCAGAACATAGAAAACCACTAAAATAATTCTGAAACTAGATCCAAAATATTCTTTTGAAAAGAATTTATTTTGATGTACAAAAACATGTCCTTTTTTTTTTCAAATATTTTTTAATAAAAAGTTTCAAACACAAGTTTATTGTTGTTCTTACTTCATTTGTCATTATCGTTATTATTATTGATCCATTTATTTCTTCTTTTGTAATTATTATTCATCTATCAGTGCGATTACCAGTGCAGCTACTGGGTCCAGAGTAAAGAAAACAGGCCTTTTCATCTTTAATGGCATAAAAAATAAGGAAAAATCCATCTTTTATACAAAGTATAACTGCTGGTCTTTAGGGAAAAACATTTATAAACCCATAAAGCTAGGAGGCACACCATGGGATTTTCATTTTTGTAAATTATAGCAATAATAATACTACTAATAATAAACAAAATAAGTAACAACAATTTGCAACCACTTTAAACCGTCTGCGACGCCGCGAGCGGCTTCAGAGACCGATTCAATGAACATTCATTGAAAATACGGGTTGCTAATTAAGTCAGGACAGTTGAAAAGTTGCACAGAAGAAAAAAAAAAAAAAAAGACATACAGAACATTTTGTCATTTGCAGGGTGTTTTTTGGAAGGACAGGAAGCCAGGCCAGAAAAAGCAGCATTTGGGCATGGCCACTGGCATCTTTGGTTCAGTCAAACATACGGAGGGAACACGAGCTTGAGCATTCCACAGAACATGACCATGACCACACAAGGAATGCTGAGGCTGAACTCTGACCCTGGTATGGAACCAAAACACAATCTGCTACAACAAACGACTACATGTCATTCCACGAGATCCCATGAGGTATCAGTCCGTTAAAACAGTTCCTCAGTACAGACGCGGGTCTCTGTGCATGCGCGCCTCGCTGCGGGAGACGCTCACCTAAACATCCGAGTCTGAGAAGCCCGCGGCTCTCGGTAACACTGGTAACACGCCTTGAACTTTGCCACCTCGCAGGAGGTCCCGCGACTCGGCAGCTCGGAGGATAACGTCCGACCGCTAGCGCTATCTGACGAACTGGGCCATGAGGTTGGGCGACCGTGTGGGAAGAATGGAGGGAAGGAGGTAACGTGTGACTTCTTGTCCTTTCAAACCTGCAGGGGTGTTGACTTGCACTGGTAGAAAAAAAACACAGATCTGCATATATCAAGGATAGTAAAAGTATCACATGTAGGATTTCCTCTCTGTTTCACTGCTGCACTGGAACGACGGCGGCAAACGCTTGCGTTCCGTCGCCCCGGCAACATGTCCAGTACACGTGAGAGACTAGCTATCCGCTTTTCCCATAGGGAACCGATCACACACTGGACGTGACGACGGCGGGGCTGCATCGACGGGCTCCTTCGCGCCGTTCACAGCCGTGTACCAAGGAGAAAACCTTACATGTCGCTTCTTGTAGAATATATGATATGATCAATGAGTCCGCATGACCAGTCACGAGCTGTGACCACCCCAATATGAGGTCTGATAGCACCATGTTTGTCTTCTCTGTCTCTCAATGTTAGTAAGAGTGTCTAAGCCATAGATCAAGCATATCGTGGATAAAACCATAGGTCTCATATTCATACATACATGCAACTCAACCCATTGCATGTGTATACAAAGACGTAAATGTAAAAGAGCATGGTCAATTTGGTTTTGCAGCAGAAGAATTCAGGTTGTGCTGTATCAGACGGACCAGGAGATGACGTTCTTCCAGTAGTTGTACGAACACCGTAGGCTTTGAGGACACGGGGGCCCGGAGCCGGGTGAGCGTTCACGGCGTCACCCACCCAGACCCCGCAGTGTGGAGATGGAACAACTCGGATCATCTCCTGGCCCGTCGTTGGTTTAAATCATTCGTTTTAAGGCAACACAACGTAAATCTGGGTCGTTTCGGGGGTTACTGTGGATGGAGTGACAAAAGCCCTTGACGGTTTGCATAAAGAAAAATGACCTGTCAGTTAGTAAAGGCTGTTACGAACGGAAGATGTCGGTCAAGTAACGAGGACCTCTCAAAAAAATTCCAGTTCACCAAACTAAAGCCAAAACACGTTCTGGACAGTCGCTCCAGCTCGCCCCGGTGTGTGTGGATGTTTGGATGACAACAAATACAGAAACGTTCCATTCGAGCCACCCGGCCCCATGCAGAGACACCCACATCTAAAAAGACACTATATGACATCACTTCCTTTGTGCGTCTTCAAACAAAATGACAGTTTTAATACATCATACTTTGTGGACCATGGTTATCTATAATCTGAAAGACGAGACAAAACGCTCCTACGGGTACACGGGCAGATGTGGGAGAAACGAGTGCGACTGCTGGGTGGGATGTCAGGTCTTCCAGCCCAACACTGGACCGCTGCCACCATGTGTGGAATAAAAAGACAATATGGCTTCAAGTAGTTGGAGCGTTTCCCTGCCAGTAAACTCAGAAAGCAGCTCTACCCGCTGAGGACCACTTGTCTACGCCTCTCTGACGGGCGCCAGAACTCCAAATGGCTTCCTCTGCAGCTGGTCGCTATTGGAAACGAAGCAGTTCAAGGTTTACAGGTTCAACCGCTAAAGACTACAGATGTGCAGGGGGGAGGGGGGAGGGGGGGGGTCCCACAAATCTCCACTGGATCAACTGAGTCCAACTGTCGCCTCGTTGGCAGACCAGCATCTATATCCACACACAGACACGCGCACGACTGTGAGCTCCAACAACGAACACCACCAGCACACGCTGGCACACGGCACCACAATCCTACAAGCTAGACTTTGGAGTATACACATATATGTAGATACAGAATCCCAACTACAGCACTAGAAGAGCTTACGAGGCTACAACAAACCGCAAGTCAGTCTTTTTTTGTGTTTTTTTGTTTTTGTTGTTTTTTTTGAGAGGAATCAAATCGATGACACAGCCTTTGAGAACTGCAGTTGCTTTGCTACATGATATACATGTCTGGATAGTACGATAAAAATAAGAAAAATGAGAAAGAAACGACACGTTTTCTTAGTAAATGTATAATCGCAATTGCCCAAACAATAAGCTCTACCGGTGTGAGAGATTTCTTTCCATCCACAGAATCTGACACCTGATTAGGTTTGCTGTAAAGGCGTGATCGATCAAATCTAGTGTTGGTTTCATTCTCTGAAATACGAGTACAAAGGGCCGATATCAGTTGAACTTTGCTGCAAAAATGGAGCCACAGGCAAATCAAAGAGGAGATGGTGGATTCTCGCCATAATCAATGACGCTTCGTTGCCACCCGTTGCCATGTCAATGCCAGGGAGACGACCGGCATGGCAACGGAAACTATCATCATAAAATGGTACAGTAGTAGAAATAGCTAGACCAGGAGGGGGCGGGCTCTCCCGGGAAGAGATCCGCAGAGAGGTCCAATGATTGGTCATGCGGCTCGCTGTCAGGAATAATGGTTGTAGGGTGGTAGAGGGTGCCCGATGCCATTCTGGTAGTGATGGTGCTGGCGGTGGGCTATGTACTCTGCATAACCCATTGTCATCTTCTCGCTACGGTACCTACAAACAATACAAGACGCATGGGTGAAGGCAGAGACAGAGGGCTGTGCCCGCAGAGACTCCTCCGAGTCTCCAACGGGGCAAATCACAGCGTCATGGAGCCAAAGGAACAGGTCTGGAGAGGGTGGAGAGACTTACCTGGTTAACTTAATGGTCTTCCTGAAATCATTTGTGATGGGAGCTTTGTATCCTCCCTTTCGAAGTAAGGAATCTATGGTTTGAATGTGGTCCCAACCTAAGGAGAGAACACTTCCCGCTCATTATCCAAGATCCACGGTGCGGGGATAGAACCCTGATGCCTGATGGGAGTCTACGGGAGCTTTCCTTTTAATCTACACTACCAAAAACCTTAGACTGCATCCAAATCAATGACAGGTCCAAGACACATTTGGTTGACAATCAGTATTTTGAAAATATCACATTTTTGTGTGCGTTTATTTTAGACAGTTTTTGTGGCACTGGCATTTAAGGGGGTAAAAGTCTGAAATTAACTGACTATTTGGTATGTATCAGAGGACAAGTAGAATAGGAGGAAAAAAAAGGATAAAAATATTCAGGTATTGTATTTTCAGAGCCCCCTTTTTCCTGTGGACACTAAGAGCATACCAACCTGAACATCAGGCATCAGGGTTAAAAACACGAGATGACGCACGACCACCAACAGAAAAGAAATGAACCACTTCAGATCGGACATTGAATGATTTCTTTGTTACATGTGAATCTGCCTGTCAAATACTTGATGTATGAAACAAGCACTGAATATGCGTCACAGGTAGTCATATATATTCCTCAGCCATCGGTCCTGACGTGTCAAACTACATATTTTACTGCCCACCAGCACACACCTGTCACCTGTCTGTCACCTGTCATACTTTATGTATCAAAATTGTCTGTATACATGCTCCACATCTATAATGATATTTGTACAGTCATAATTCTTTTTCGTAAACATGTTTGGACACTGAGCTGTAGTTTAAATTCGTATTTAGTCATTTTTTCAAGTCAAATATTACCTCATTTTTAACTTACCATTTCTTAATGTTAGCGTCGTTGCTGCTGGAAAACTATAATTTCCCGCGTGGGACAAATAAAGCATCATTTTTTATTGTGTTAGCATGAGACCCAGCGGTAACAGAAGGAGAAGCCAGTATAGTGTACAAACATTGTTGGCACATTCCAGACCCGTACAGCAGCGCCGTTTGCCTCGTACATATTGTCTGCTGAACACATGCCTGGATTCCAATCAGACAATCAAAGAAGGTTCCATTAGCTGACAGACATTGGTTCAGTCTGTGACTGTGGCCTCCAGTCAGAGTGGAGCTGACATACCGTGTTTGTCATGTCTGTGAACACTTAGAACATCTCACCTTGCTCCTTTGCAACCTCTGGTAGGTAGGTGGCGGTGCGCTTTGATCCTTTTTCATTGAAAAATTCTATCCTAATACCGTGAACACCAACCTGGAATATGAGAGACAGACGATGAAGAAATAACAGATGTGGAAGTGGAATGAGTGTTTGGTGGGGATGGACCCATCCACTCACCTCCCAGTCAAGGTAATCACCGACGTCTTCGAAGTTGGTGAGAAGAGACACTGAGCAGAAGAGGCGAGGCAGCTCATCCCTTGTCATGGGGGGGAAGCGGCTGTCTTTAAGGGCACTACAGGCACACACGCAAAGAAGACACTGTGACTCTTAAACAACACTCGTATTCCAACAGACCCAGGGGTCGAACTACTGTGTGTGGTGATTCCCATTCCAATGTCCAACGTGTGATGAAGGATCAACAAGGGCTTTCTGTGCTATCTACAGTCCATCATGCTCACACAATAACACCCCCGCAGTGACCTCGCCCTCTATGTCTCTGTTCCTAACAGCAGCTCAGCATGTGTTCTTGTATGTGATACGTCTGGCTCCAGGCAGGAAACTCCAGACTGGTTCGAAATCAATATCAATAACCATGAACATGTACGTCGGTTCGCTCTACACAACATTTAACTGTCAGTAACATTACAAATTATGAAACATTTGTCCACTGGTTCTCCGGAGGAGAGACACATCAAGACACATCTTGACTTGTGTCGCGTCCGTCTGCTGAGGCGGCAACAAGGTCCAATACAACACCACACACTACACACTACACTTAATCAGACATACCATAAATCAGTTTAATACTTGTTTTGTCACGTGCTTCAGCGATATGCATGCTTCGTATGATTTGACGTTTGTTTATCAGTACAGAATTCTGTCATTACTGCGTGTTTCTACTTCAGCAATTGTTGTGTAGATGCCTCAACAGCCAGCCTGGAGGGCGACACACACGTGCATTTACCTTATTGTAGGTTTTGTTTTCACCTTATGGGATCAAAATAATCAATACAACATACAAATCTTTTTTTCCCAGCCAGCCTGTATCTTTTGCGTAATAAAAGCTTTTACAAATTTGTGGCCACCGTTGCTTACCTGGTAAGGGTGTACTCCCTGAGTCCTGAGTGCAGATTCATGGCAGAAAATGTACCTATACAACCCCTCAACCGCTTGTCTCTGCCTATTTTCCATGTGACAAACAGCGGGCTGAAAAACAAGAAAGAATGTCAGGTTGAAGAGTTTCCATTTGAGTAATGTGCCCAACATAAAATATGCATGAACATGCTGGCACGAATGCCTTCCACGTCATAGCAGCAGTCACCAAAAATGACAGGCTGCTGTTCTTACTCATGACAGAATCATACTTTAAATCAAAATGTCATTCCCTAAATGTTTTGCATCTTCAACTATGTGACGTCTGAGTGCAGAAACAATAAAATCGAAGAGCCGCAAGGAAAAACAATGAATCTGCTGTGAAGATCGTTTGAAACACGTCACATCTGAGCAATCATACATAAATAAAACCTGTCAATGGTTTTCTTCAACCCCCCCCATGAAATAACTCATGAGACTCAACTGATTCACGGATGTAATATCTGAATAGAATCAATTAATATTCAACACAGCACCATCAGTGCCAGTTTCATGAATATGTCTCAACATACTCACCCTTCCTGCATCACAGCTGTGTTTACAAGCCATCTGGATGTGTTTGCTGAACACATTTTTAAAAAAAATATATCCAACACAACAGCGAACAGTTTGTATTTCAGTCAAGCTCCAACAGGTGCAACTTTACTTTCACAATGACAGAACAGCGATAGGTTTTAATATGGTTTGTCATAGTGGCAATTACAAAAACGACCCATCTGGTGGCTGTAGAGCCCAACGACAACTCCAGTGGTTATCACTGCATCCTTTCATCCTCGCCAACTTTTGCCATGGATAAAATGAGAAACAAACCATCATTGTGGAGAAATCTAGTCTTATTCAAATTCAGGGGTGGCAAAAAAAAATTAACTCCAACTTAAGGCAGACTTTTATACTTCTCAACAAAAAAGAAGAGCTGAACCTTCACTTTACAGAGCTTCACCTCCAGCTGGACCTGAGAACTAATTATTTGTTGTACTTACAGCTTTACACAGAACATGTGGCTGTAGGCAAGGCGTCATTGTGGACTGCTGTGTATGTGCAGTTACAACACAGAAACACTCGTTGGCGGTGGAGTCCAAAAGCAATGATTTACATTTTACAGAGGGATTACGATGATTAAATAGGATGAAAAAAACACTTGTTGTTATCTAAATTTACTGCTGGACAATAGTTAAACTTGAGATCTGTGTTTCAGTTTTCTGCTCCTAATGAACCTAATATGATGTAATCAATTGAATGTCAAATTATACAATTAATTATACAAAGCCAACATGAAAGAAACATATCACAAACAGTGTTTTACCTCATACTCCTAATTACACATCTGAGAAGCCTGACACCCAGTTGCTAAGCAGCACTTATCCTGATTACACTGTTATCATTCACCAGGTTTTTATGGAGTTTCTATTCATACGGAAGAAATGGGGACTGTGTGGGGAATTTTAAGTGACTACACCAACTGAAGCGTGCCTGCATTTTCGGTGGTAGGTGAACGAGTTTCCCTGTGATATCACAGGCAACATTGGTCTGGTCTGGTTTTGTGAGGAGCGACAAATCAATATTCCCCAGTGTCACTCATTGTCCGTGTCAGTGAGAATTAATGGTGGAAACCAGGAATGCATATAAGGAATGCCTTTAAGCAATGCACATGCTCCTTTTTTAATGTGCTGAATGTTCCAAAAAAACAGATAATTCCATGAACATACCACAGTTACTGAAGGGTGCTTTGTACACAATTACACAACTGATTTCAGTTTAACTGTCACATGACCATAGACGCACACATTTCAGACGATGAATAATGTACTTCAAATACTTTTTAGATGTTCCTAAACAGGTTTTCTCCACAAATTACAGAAATACCACGACTGGTCTACCATGGCTTCAAATGTAAACAGTCCTTTTAAAGTCAAAAACACCCAAGTTCCAGGATCTCACATTACAATGTCTGTATGAGGTGGGGTCAAACGATTCTGTGGAGAGGGAAGAAGTGTGCTTACAAAAAAAAAAAACTTGCTTACAACAGCTAAACCGATGGTTTGTCTCTTTGACATATTTAATACTGTCAAGAGCAATTGTAACATCAAACGCAAAATTCTTAATGCTAAGAATAATTATCCCGGTAACATTACTTGGCAAGAGGAACCATTTCTTTGAGAGCTGACAGCTAAAAGTCAGTTGTTAAATTTATTTCGACACAAGCTTCCGTAAGCTTCCATAAGCTGATCCGTGATATTTGAGACTTTTGCAATAAATGGGACTATACTTACTAAGTTAATGCTTGGTAATAGCCTCGGTACGAAGCTAATGTAGCAACGAGCTAACAAAGCTAAGCATAGTGAGGTCTGAGGGTAGCGTTTGAAAGATTCTAACGCCAACTTTTAGTTTTAGTGTGACATTTTCTACTAATATAAAACGTCTAGCGCTGGCAGCCAAATCGTCGCTGCTCAAGACTCAACTAACGTTATCTTTTTTTCGTCTGGTCCCTTTCTGTGAACTGATAGTAGCTAACAATTATTAGCAACTAGCAAAAGGCTTAGCTATGGTTAGCTAGTCCTACCCGGCTGAATAAACTATTAAATGTTTGGTTTGACAACACGTCGATTGTAAAACTGAACTGAAAAGATTCAATACCCACTGATAAACACATGTTGATAGTGGCATTTCAAGTATTTCATTCACTCTTAACGTTGATGTAGCTGCAGGCCAGTGGGGGACAGTATCGTTATCTTCGACAAGGCCCAAATTTCAACTTGCCGAACTAAGCTGCAAATGTGAGCTTTTCATGTAAAAAAAACAATTAACGTAAATGATTGCTTCGATGTGACAGTTTCCGTACTGAGCACCAAAGTAAAAACTGAAGGCAAACCCGTCAAGTCTATAGCAATTTACATTTGTTGTGAGAATATCCCATTGTGCTTTAACGTGAAGCAAAAACAACAAAAGACAGTAAGTTAACACTTACTAGGGATCGTTTGTAAACCTGGGTGTTCTCGGAGGTTGGTATCCGTACAGATGGCAATAAAGCACGTCAAAGCAGAAGCAGCACATCTCCGCCGAAACAACCATTTTTCTGCCTCCACTTCCCGACCCAGGTCCAGGGCTGAGATTCGGGGAGAGACCGGATGAAGTGTAACCGGTCTGGGCTGGAGACAGAGCGTTTGTGCCGCCGCTGCTACCACTACTGCTGCCACCGCTAACGGTACCCCCAGGTCCCCCCAGGCCGTTGGCTCTGCTCACGTTCGCCGCTGCCGCAACTGTAGTGGAGGAGCCAATCCCCAACTCCGATCCACAATGTCCGGTTCCTGCCACCCCGCTTCCCGCCCCCACCCCGCCGGGACCCCCAGACCCGGGCGATCCCGACAGTTTCTGCTTCTTCACCCCGCAGCACCCGGCCGCCATCTTGGAACAATCTGCACCGACACACCGCTTCCGACCCATAACCGTCACCGCGGGAAGGGTGGGGGGGAACGCCGACCAGACGTAGAAATCCCACTGCGTTGATGCGTACGGCGGACAAAACTCCACTTTCACCGTTTTATTTTTTGTCGGACGACGAAATAACCGATGTGGGGAGAAGACTGCAGTGTCACCCTAGCGTTGCCGGTAAAATGCGCTACTTAGCTAGGCGAAATCCATAGCTTTTCGCCGAGCCTATATGATCCTTGAGTGACGTCTGTCAAGCAGTCCAGCACGTATATTCCACCAGACCACCGATAATGTCAAAGACTGTCCCCTTCCCTAACACGACACCCCGCAAGGCAACCCCAGTCTGTTCCCCTCTGTCATACAAGTTCAGGGAGTGCACAGTCCGAGCAGGCCGCAGATGACCGGAGCCGGGCGGTCCAGATGTGAAGCCGACAGGCAGTGCGCTGTAGCCCCGCAGCACACCTCTCCAAGTGGAAGCCGGGAGCTTGAGTACGCAGTACCCATAAGCTTCAGCACAAACTGCGTACAATGTCTTGGCCAGCGTAGCTCCTCATTGCACCAGCTTGTTTGCTACAACCTAACCAACTTCTAATTACACAACAGGCCCAGTTTGTTGGAATTCCAGTCGCGGGGATAACGCAGAGTAAAATGGCATCTGACAATGCGGGGCTGACATGGCATAATGAATCGCGTCAGCACCAAGCGAGTCATTTCAGTACCGCTAGCCCACAGTTTGCACCTGCATCATGTCTGTTCTTGGACATGGTTGATCAAACCTCAAGAACACCCCCGCGTTAGATGGAGAGCTCTAAGTTTTCACTAACGGTTTGTTTGGAGGTTGGCATCCGTTTGTGGGGGTACATAAAGAAGCGCATTATAGTCCGTGAGCCGTGAGAAGTCCTCCGGGTCGCTCCCCTCGCTCCGCACCGTCTGTCAGCTGCTACCATTCAGTGCTGCTCGGTAGAAGCCCTGTGATCAGTATGTGGGCTCCGGCGTCGGCACGTCGGAACCGGATTCAGAGAAATGAGCTGCGTCCAGTGGCTACACGTACTGCGTAACGTCTGAGGGCATCAGGGAGGATGGTGCTGGTCTGGAAGCGTGGAGCCCATGTCACGTGCGCGTCCACGTACGTGCGTGGGGGAAAAAGTTGCATATAAGGAGCAGAGGGGTCTTTTATCTATTCTGCTTTTTTCTAAAACTGACAAACCGATTTTTATACTTTGAACAAACCATGGCTTTGTATCTCATTTACAGGTGTTTTTTGTTTGTACATTCTTTCAAACAGTCTTCCACCCTTCCAAACCCTGTTTTGAAGTGGAACAAAACTCCCTTTAGTTATACACATGTAAAAGGATTTAAAGTTAAGGTTTCCCCTTAAATTAAAACCGCTTGCCTCCCGATATTAGAGTCAGATATTTATTAGACGTGTTCTCTCTCCGCTCTTCCTCTGTGTCAGAAATGGTTTTAAGAAATAGAATTACTTTGATAATGAGTAACTGTTGCGATCTGGAACTGACATCTACACCTCTGCGAAATTCACAGCTAACGATCTTGGTTTTGGTGTCCTCATGTCGCAGCCAAAAACGTGAAACTCATTTCGTTTTTATTATTACTGAACTATTTAAGGACTTACTTCTCATTCAATCAAAATGACTGGAGTTCATCCTCCTCCTTCTCATACAGTTACAAATAACGTCAGCATCTGTCCGTTTCTACAGCGACCTATTTTTCCCACATTCAGTTTCCCACTAAACATTATGCAACCTGGAGATAATTCCCCCGCAAAGTGCCTTATGGCAGAGACAACCGAATGATGCTAAATATTGCTAACAACCACCATTAGTCAGTCCTCAGAGGGGAAATGCCTTTAGTGTGGTTTTATTGTTGCTTCAAACATTCTGCTGTATGTGCATATGTAGCCCGAATAACTTGGCAGGCTTCTTCTCCCAATAATCTCTGTGCAGCTGTGCAAAGAAATAAAGAGTCAGGTTTCTTAAGGTCAAATCGTCCTAACTAATTTGCTGGTGTTTTGTGTTTTGTTTGGGTTTTTTTTTATGCAGAAACCCCTGAAGAATCAGTGTACAGCTGCTGCTGCCACCACGACTGCTGTGCAGAGAGAATTTCTTTGGTTTGTGAATGGAAAAAACATATATAATACAATATTGTTAAAATTTGTGACTAAAATGGTGAGTGGTTGGTCTCATTTTAGTTTTACTGAATGTTACAGAACAACTCTTCAGATATAAATCAAAACAACGATATTCTTCAGTTTAATTGGCATAATCACTGTGTGAAATCTGCTTAGTCACTGTCACGCCATGAATCATTCATCTTATATCATGCCTTTTCAACAGCAAAGGTTTATAGCAGAATACTCAAATCAAACTGATACTGTTAACCTATTTGTATTGTATGACTATGATTATATTTATAACTGGCAGTTTAGAACCCAGAACGTTCTGAGAGGAAGGTGACAGTGCCAACCACTGCACCTTTATGCCGCTGCCATAGTTTGTAATCGAGTCATCATCTCTCCTGTTCAAATAATGTTGTACCTCTGCACAATGTTGTGCAATGTTGTGTATTTACCACTCCAGGCAGCAGAGGTCGCTGTTACAAATCCAAATAGAATGATGCCTACCCTCCGGAGAGCATAAACCTGTTTTCTAGAACTCCTGGTCAGGTTTTCCACCACTATGGGGCAACAACAGCCAAGAAGTGTTTTAAGTATTAAATGAAGTATGAATAAAGTATGTGTGCACCTACAAAAAATGAATGTACAGCAAAATTATATGACAAATCAAAAAATATATTATGCCCATATTTGCCAACACCTGGGAGGTGGGGGTAGTGGGGTACCATACATATACTCATTCATGAATATAGAATGTGTGAGTATGTCCACCGTGCAGCTCAGTGTGGAGTGGGTGGCCTTTAGCTTTCATAGCATCCCTCTGTCTGACACCCCTGTCAAGGAGTCCAGCTCCACCCCTGCAACATCACCGGCCTAACTGATGGATCTGTGGAATCTGTCGGCATCTGCTACCTTCAACCTACTGTCCCAGCACACCACAGCAAGCACGATAGCACTCGTCACCACAGACTCAAAGAACATCCTCAGCATCATCCTGCAGAAGGATTTTGGCCTCCTCGAGAAGGAGAGTCAGGCCCTTCCTGTAGATGGTCTCTGTGTTCCTAGTCCAGTGCTGTTTATGTTCAATGTACACACAAATGCATTTGTACACTCCAACCATGTCCACAGTGACCTCATCTGGATGGAAACCGTGGTCACTGCTGCATCACTGGTCATTCTTAGTCCTGGTAATTCCTACTATAGAAATCACCCTTTTATTCTTCTGTTGGACCACAACGTCTTACATTCATTTATTCTCTGTACTATTTGTAGCAGTGGGGACAGTCTGACATGTTGTTATTCAGGCTTGTGGGGGAATTTCACTCGCTAACAGGACACAAAGCACAGCTGACTGAAAACATAGTGGATCTAACCATGGAAAGAGAGTATGGGAAAACAAGAAGGACAAAACGAAACAGTTTCCCTCTGGCATGAATATAGTACTTCTGATTCTAATTCTGAAACAAAGACCAAAAGCACACAAACACAATGACTAGCTGCTGCTTTTAAAACAACATAAAATTGGCCGAAATGCTGTCCACATACCACATACACAAGAGCAAATTAAAATGAAATAGAAATAAATGAATTGAAACACAACAACAAACAACTAGTAAAGATAGGAGTGGAAGTCTGTTTTAAGAAACTGCAACGCTGTGGTTTATTCTGCCTGTAGGTGTCAGTAATGGGACGCAGCGGTGGGGACTCTGCCATGACACCGTTAGTAGAATAAGAAGTAGAGGCGGAGCTGGGGTTTGAAAGTGGCGGTTAGAGACAACTACTAACGTTACACGGAGGGATAACCAAAGTTAAATACGTTTATTTAAAGCTGACCTTTTGTCTCGTGTCATATAGTCGCCACATTTAACAACAGAAGGACTCGCCGCCAGGTAAGTTAACGTACACCTTTAACTGCACAAATTCCATGTTTGGGTTCAAATAAAAACCACCTGACCAACCGGAAAACCACTTAGCTTCTTTTTCTTTACGTAGTCTTATTTAAATGTGCATTTTGTAACTTTAGTGCTAAGATAATCAGCATAACAGACGTGCATGGTTAATTCATGGATGTTGCCCATTTCGGGGAACTGAAGTTGGGCGTTATACGATAGTCCGGGTTGATCCACATAGAATGGTTCTAGCTACCAAGAAAATAATACTCTTTAGTGATGCCATATAAAACAAGCCATTGATGCAGTTGATGGTTAAATCATTCTAAACAGTGACAGATACGTTGTCTGTTTCACATTCACTCAGATATTACAAAAGACGTTGTTTATTATGAATGGCACATTGTAATCGATGACTAGCTGTTGTGTTGATTGTCCAGGTTCTGATTATCTACAGTTACAGTTATGTCATTAAAATTAATGTATTGTTACTTGCATTGCAAAAATTGCACTTGACTTTTCAGGAACAATTCTGTTGATCACATCTATTGTTTTTGCAACACTCACCAGTTTTGATCATGTTTCATCATTCACGTCACTGACCATGTCATTCACATGTACAGGCTCTTTGTCATGATCTGCATTTGTCGTCGTGTTTTCTTTCTCATTGCCCACCACAGGCGAGCTGTCTGTCATCATGACACATGAGGATGAAAAGGTGATCCCTGTGCGAGTCGCTTTGCGATGTCGCCCTTTGGTGCCAAAAGAAATCAACGAGGGTTGTCAGTGCTGCCTTACCTTCGTCCCTGGGGAGCCGCAGGTGTGTACTCTGTGTACTGGATGTTCTTCGACCAAGGTGGTTTTGCAAAGGCAATCTTTGTTTTGCATAACTGTAGACTTCACATTTGTCTTACATGTCAAGAAAAGGGTGTTGAGGATGATTTCAGGACTAATTCAAGTTGCTGCGGTTGTAGCAACTTAGCATGTAGCCTAATATACTGTATATAGCCTATGCAACATGTATCATGAGTAACATGAGTTGTTGAATTTCAGGTGGTTGTTGGTACAGAGAAGGCGTTCACCTATGATTATGTGTTTGATCCTACTGCTGAGCAAGAGGAAGTCTTCAGTACTGCAGTGTCCCCTTTGTTGTCTGGGCTCTTCAAAGGTTGTTGCATATTTTTATGTGATTACTTACTTAATTGTTTTCACATTGTCCCTGTGACGTTGTGGTGTACGTACTGTAGTTCCATCATCTGCACAAAAATCATCATACATCAGATGAAGCAGAAAACGTATCTGAATTATCTGTTTTTAAAAATACTTTGGAATCCTTTTGTCTTCTCAACTAAATTAACTTTTTTCAGGCTACAACGCCACGGTTCTTGCCTATGGACAGACGGGATCAGGAAAGACCTTCTCCATGGGAGGAACATACACAGCAGCTCAAGAGAATGAACCTTCAGTCGGAGTTATTCCCAGAGTTATCAGAAGGATCTTTGAAGAAAAGGACAAGAGAGCAGACTGTGATTTCTGCCTGGCCGTGTCCTATCTAGAGGTTGTTGAGAATTTGATGCCATTTAAACATATGTTGATGTCAAATTCTTCACACAAACATACTCAAATTTTGTTCTTCTCTTTCAATCACAGATCTATAATGAAGATGTGCTTGATTTGCTGTGTGCTACTAAAGACAAACCTGCCATTAGTATTCGGGAAGACCCCAAAGATGGAATAAAGGTGGAGGGTTGTCATTCTTATTCTTTTCTGGGGAAGAAAATAGAAGATGAATCTGACAGAATTTAATTGATATATCATTCTAATTCACTAACCTAGTTCTTCAACAGTTTGTGTGTCATCTTTTGTGTAATTCCTAATGTTTTGCTGCCCAGATCGTTGGGTTATCCGAGAGGCAGGTGTCCTCTGCCAGTGAGATGGTGGGCTGTCTTGAGCTGGGGAACTCCGCTCGCACCGTCGGCTCCACAGCCATGAACGCTGCTTCGTCACGCTCGCATGCCATCTTCACGGTCACACTGGAGCAGCGGCGAGGGGGGGACAAGTCAGTGTTGTCCTATAATCTTCTCATGACTGTAAGAGTTGGGATTTAAATTAACTGCTGTAACCATAGCAGCAATGAAAGCCAGAATTATGCCAGATTTATGTAAGTAATTTAGACAAGATGTGATTTTTTTTTCCCCCAGCTACTCTACTAATAGTTCAAACATTTACTTTAACTTAAGTTTTTAAGCTTTTTTATTATTATTTCTTTTCATTTTACACTGTAGGACAGCTCATTTGGATTGGGTGATAGTGAATCCCTGGCATCTGCTACCTACATATTCATGCCAATACAGAATAATTCTCTCAAATTAGAACTTAACATAGGTGGTGGATATTTGCTCACAGCTGTACCATCCCCTCAACTCATATCATCTTGTTTTCACAAGCCCAAGGCCGTATTAAAGAACCGGTCCCATGGCCTCTATGGTTGTCTTTTGTTTCAGACTTGACTCGATAGTTTCCAAATTGCACCTTGTGGATCTGGCTGGTTCAGAGAGGCAGAAGAAAACCAAAGCAGAGGGAGATCGTTTGAAGGAAGGTAAACTACTCCCTTGGGAAATGGTCACAGTGGAATTCAGCGTTCTCATCATCATGTGTGCTGCTGAAGAGCCTGTGTGCCAAGATGGATTCACACTGGAAGCGTCTGTGCTGCGTCTCTACTCTCTTCTCGGCGTGATCTCAGTTCACACCAGGAGTGTCTCAGCAGTGGAGAGGAATGAGTACGAGAGACAAGGAGAGTCAGGAGACGGCGTGAATAAACATCTGATTGATGCTTCAGTTTGTCTGAGCTCTGGCGTACCTGTGGCTCTGATACACGCATGTATTGATGGTTGTGATGATTTATTATGAAAATGGACCAGATTCTCTGTGCACCTCGGTCGCTCCGGAGACGCTGAAACGCGTGGTAGCTGGTGTGAAACGCTCTTGACTGACTGGAACGGACACGATCATGAGCACAGACGCTTCCAGTGTCCATTCACCTCCAATGACCCTTACAACGTCTGATTACTGTTCCATCTTCAGGTATCAGCATCAACCGAGGCCTTCTGTCTTTGGGTAATGTGATCAGCGCTCTGGGGGATGAAAGCAAGAAAAATGCTTTTGTTCCATACAGAGACTCAAAGCTCACCCGTCTGCTGCAAGGTAGGCTTGAATGCTAAAGTTATGACAGAGACCAGTGCATTCCTAGTCGCAAAATGGTGCAATTAATACAGATGTTCGAAGATGCTTAGTAGTAAAATATGCCCAAGCTATGTATGTACGTGACATTATGTCCCTCATCTGTCATTTTCTGCACTTTGTGTGTATGTGTGTTTCACCAGATTCTTTGGGAGGAAATAGTCACACACTGATGATTGCATGCATCAGTCCTGCAGACTCAAACATGGAGGAGACGATTAATACACTGCGATACGCTGACAGAGCTCGCAAGATTAAAAACAAACCTATTGTCAACGTTGACCCCAGAGCAGCTGAAATGAGCCGCTTGACTCAACAGGTGTGTGTGGGGGGTGGGGGTGGGCGGGGTGGGGCTGGTGCTGTACATCAACACTCACAGATCAGTTCAGCACATTGAAATGGTTTGTGCTTGATGAATGAGACAAACCTCCTCCACAGGTTCAGGAGCTGCAGGTGATGCTGCTTCATGCCCGTGGAGGCGTCGCACCTGTTCTCTCAGGGTAAGACGTTACCTGATGTCCAGGATTCAGGACGAAAAGGTCAAAAGCCTCAGTGTTGACGCACTGCTTCTTTTTCCAGGCCAGAGTCGTCAGGGAACCTGAACAAGCTCCTCGAAAGGAACCGCACTCTCCAGGATGAGAACAATAAGCTGAGCAGGGAGCTGAGTGAGGCTGCAGGACAGACCGCCCTCATGTTCGAGAAGATCCTCCTGGTGAGAACATTCACCAGTCCCTCCTCAGAGTCATGGAAGAAGCTTTTCATCCATCTGCCTTGTTTTTCGTACAGACGGAACAAACAAATGAGAAACTGCAGAGCAAACTGGAACAACTGCGGCACCATGCAGCGTAAGTGCCTAAAGGGAGGGATGGAGGGAGGGGGCACAGCCGCTTCTGACGATATGAATAACTTCCACATTTAAACCAGAAGTGAAACGATTACGTCAGTCGACGATTACGTCGAGTTTATTTAATCACAAAGCTCAGCGTGCTTACGTCATCTACACACAAAGGAGGAAGAGGACGTGCAACATTGGATTTGAAGGAGCGGGAAACTGTTGCCAACTTAAAGATTTTGTTGTAATATTTAGTGACTTTTCAGACCTCCACCATTTTTTCATAAAAGCAACAAATCCTGTGACTCTCTGGCGTTAAAGCAGACTTTTCTGGTACTTTTCTGTATTACTCCAGTTCCTTTCTGTTCTCTCCATTAAGCTCCTCCCCCGTCCCAAAGCCCTCACAGGCGGCCAGTTCCAATCGATCCTGCTGCTGCAGACAGCAGACCACCCCCCACACACACACACACACACACACACACACTGTTCTGAATCAACAGTCAAAAATGAACTGCTGCTGATCCACCGCTGGTTCCAGAGATATAAAACAAACAGGAATCAACAGGAGGAAGTCCATTGGTAGTTGTAAGCTTATTTCACTGCTGATTATCCAAAGGAAACCAGCTGCTGGTTCATTATTAAATGAAATGCGTTATTTTCTCTTGTGTATTGCTCTTTATTGCTCTTTAAACCAGCAAAAATATGTTTTATCCGATTTCTCGATTAACTGATGGAATTTTCTGTGGGATACTCGATTACTAAAATACTGGATAGCTGCAGCCCTATTTTAAACAGGTGTTATTTCCAGCAGTCTGATACGTCCGATTCATTGAGCAGTTGGATGTTCTCGCTTCCTCTCTGATCTGATTAAGCAACAATGATTGTTACTGCAGATGCACCGTGGATCTTGAGAAGATGTTGGAGACCCTGGAGGACCAGGAGTTGAAGGAGAACGTTGAGGTGATGAAGAACCTACAAGACATCATCTTGGAACTGAAGGTACAACACTGGATCGTACACACAAAGCTTCATTTGACTTTTTAAGTCAAATATGTGATGTTATGTCATGTTTCCACATCAGGATTATTTAGGACAACATTAATTAATGTTGTCGACTTCCTTTTTTTTTTTTCCAAGAGCGAGAGCGCAGGCATCGCTGCTTCCATCGATGCGATGGCTGCAGGAGAGGACGCACCAGAAGTGTCTGGGAACAGCAGTACCAACACCTCAGATGACTCCCCATCCGTACGTCCACTGTGTATTGTTTTACGGACTCGTGACCAGTTGTGCCCTTTTCTATGGAGCATGCACGTTTTAGAAAACAGCAGTGATCTTCTAAAACATTAATCACATATTAAAGAGTATTACAGCTTTTCTAACCTGAAGTGTTTCCCTTCCCTTTCCCTGAATAATTGGAGCAGGATGCCACAACTTCTGCTGCAAAGGACTTACCAGAGGCCTTCGCAACCCATCATGCACTGCGGCAGGCGCAGCTCTCCAAGGAGCTGATCGAGCTCAACAAAGTGTTGAGTTTGAAAGAAGCTTTTGTGAAGAAAATGTGCCAGAATGACGGCCGGTTGGAATTGATGGAATCAGAGCACGAGGTATGAACATGTGTTTGTGTGAAAGTACGTAAATGCAGTTTTGTTCAGACTAACTATGGCAGCGTATGGCATTCACTTGACCAGTAAAAAAAAAAAATTACTCAAAATATTGAGTATTTTATTTTATTTATTTTATTTATTTTTCCCAGTTTCTGCTCCTCAGCTGTACTCCCCATGGATCAATATTTACATCAGTCTCTTGAGTCACCACATAGCCTGACGGCATTTCAGATACTTCATCTTGTATACATGGAACTTGCCATATGTGTTCAACTGAAAGAGGAGAAACTTTGGAATGTCCAACCGAATGAACGACCGCAAAGTCTACCATACCATAACTATGCTGACTTTGTCTACCACAAAAAACAGAAAAAATACCATGAAAAACAGAAAATATTACTCAAACATTTTTTATAGGGAATGCAATACGCTTTCATAATATGTTTATGGTTAAATTCCAGTAGGAATATTTTTTAACAGAGCAGCAGTACAATTTTCTACTGAAGCTATGGTTTAGTTTCCAGACCTAATACAACAGTGTTTTGTTTTTTGTGCATTTATCCTCCAGAACAAAGTACACACTCTGCAGTCTGCCGTCGACTCTCTGCTTCAGGAGAAATCGGACCTCGTTTTGGCCCTTCAGTCTGCAAAGAAAGACACCAACCAGGCTAAGTAGGAACCTTTTTTTGTTGTTGTTGTTTTGTCCACACCAGCATGTGGACATGTATGAATCTTTGTGCCAACTTCACTTCATCGTCTGACCTCAACCTTCCTGTCGTAGACTCTGTGAGCAGCGGAGGAAGAGGCTACAGGAGCTTGAGAGCCAGCTGGTAGACATGAAGAAGAAGCTTCTGGAGCAGTCCAAAATGCTGAAACTCAAGGAGATGTCTGTTCAGAAAGTTAGCAAGCTCATGCAGGAGATACAGGTAACTAACAAGTAGAACCGCAAACACACCAATTCCCCTTTGGGTTGTGTCTGTTCAACTTATTAATATCAAACAGATGCAATTATGTTTATTATTCCACTCCTGGTGATTAAGAGAAGAGAATATTTCAGTAAAAGCAGTATTCATGTTTAATGCTGTGTTCGTACATATCAAAACCATCTGTTTTTCCCCGTTGTCCTCAGCATCGTATCAGAACATCTGCATCCAAATGGATCTATTGTAAACAACACGCTGTAGTTCATATCCCAGCCGATATGGGGGGTGCTTGAAATTCAACAAAAATGGAGAAGAGAAGTGGCGTTGTTCAGTGTTGAAGCAGAGGAGCATCTAGTCTGCCGCTGCTGTTAGGATACGTCAGGGGGAAGGGGTGGGGAGACGGCATCCAAATGCAAAGTATGCAGATTAGCTGTCTAAACGAGAAGGCAAGGACCGCCACCAAGACCAAGTTTGAAAAAAAAAAAGTGCATTTAGCCCGGATCTATTCGGCCGCTCAGCCAAAGTGATGAAAAACGTGTGTTTACATAAAGTGTGGACATGGACTGAACCACCAACAAGTCAAACACATCGTGTCCACGCAGGCTATGAAGACCCAGCGCACACAGCTGATGAGGCAGATGAGGGAGGACTCTGAGAAATTCCGAAGCTGGAAGAGCAAGAAGGACAGAGAAGTACTGCAGCTCAAAGAGAAGGTCGGTGGAATTGACAACAGTTCATACACATTTTCTAGACGTGTTGTTGGGGCCACTTTTATTTCCAGCGTCAAAAGGACTCGCAGACAATTTCCGTTTTCAGATGCGTTTATTTAATCCAACACAAAACGCAGTGGTTGACTGAGCAGAGAATCTGAGAATAGCTGGGATTCAGTTACTTTGTGCGGTCAGTCCTCACTCCTTCCAGACAAAGACAATGATCATCATCCCTCAGCTCATTGGATGGGAGTGGGATGTCTTTAAGGAGGAGTTTCGATATTGATTATAACATTATCAGGAGGTGACAACACACACCCACAGCACAGACTGTTCACACTTCTGGCGACAATGCATAAGTGTGAAAGTGAGGACAAAAAGACTCCTCAACAGCTTCCCACACCCCCGAGTCCCTCCCCGGCTTCCCCACACAGTTGATCCCTCCCACTGTAATGTACACAGTCACCGTAACTACACTGTCAGTACCTTATCCAACTCAGGTTCACTACAATGTTCTGCACTTTAATTTACATTCTATTCTACATATCTATTCCATATTATTTCCTTCCATTTTAACTTTTTATATTCTACTTTTTAATGTTTCTTCTTGTGTATTTTTTTATTGCTGGTGTGTAAAGGGAGCGGGCAAAGTAAGTTTTTCACTGTATGGTATGAACCACTGTTTCTACTGTGCTTTTGCCAAAAAAAAAACTTGAATCATTAAAAATCTAAATTAAATGTAACATTTGCTGATTTAATTACCATTAAATTAAATGTGCACAACAACAGGGTATATTCTGTAATATGAAGGTGGATTTTTCAAAATATTTTTCCAGGATCGTAAACGCCAGTATGAGCTGCTGAAACTTGAGAGGGATTTCCAGAAACAGGCCAATGTCCTGCGTCGAAAAACAGAGGAGGTAAAATGTCTCACTCCACTGTCTGTTCTTTGTGACATCTAAATCAGTTTTAGTAAAAAAAAAACAAAAAACAAAAACACACACACAACTGTCTTTCATTTCCCCCCCTGACAGGCTGCAGCTGCAAACAAGCGTCTAAAAGATGCTCTTCAGAAGAGAACAGAAGTCGCAGAAAAGCGCAAAGATTTCCAGAACCGAGGCATGGAGGGAGCAGCCTCAAGAGTTAAGGTAGGAAAAGCTGTTTGAGCGGTTGCGACGAACTGGAGAAGGATCTCTGACTCTGTTCTGTTGTACCTGTGTGATCAGAACTGGCTTCTCAACGAAGTGGAGGTGATGGTCAGCACAGAGGAGGCCCGACGCCACCTCAGTGACCTGCTGGAGGACAGGACGGTCTTGGCTCAGGAAGTAGCTCACCTCAAGCAGCAGCTCGATGCCGGAGAGCGACCTGCTGCCAAGATCAGGGTGAGCTGCTGCTTCCTTTCTCTCCCACGTAGGGAGAACATGTGGTGAAGTAGGACAATACACTTGGAACACTGAAGTAGAAAATGAAACTGTTGCTTCGTGGTGTGTGTGTTTGTGTGTGGGCAGCGCCGGACGCTGATTATCTCTGAATTGGAGAGCCAGGGGGCGCTGGAGACCCCTCTGACCAAGCAGGTGGAGAACCTGGAGACAGAAATAGCTCTCAGGTGGGTGAGAGCTGCTCGTATTCAGCTTCCAACAACCATTTTTTTTTCCATTCAAGTTCTTAAGAAACTTGCAAATATGTTTCATATCATAAACACTCAGACCAAACAGAGCTCAGACACACGGATTCTCTTTTTTCTACTGAGTCATCTACAAAGACATCATTTGAAATCTGATTTTAGAAAAGTTTCAAATCTCTTGTGAAAACAAACCGTCACTCATACTAAAGTAGTGTTTTTAATGTTTGAAACAAATTTACACACATCTGAGCTTAAGTAGTGGAATAGATGAATAAAATAATAAAGGATATTTAATACGTGATAGAAAACGTTTGTCATTCTTCTGTCATTCATGTTACTCATCAAGCGGTGGGTCTTTGGCCAATCAGTTTTTTCCCTCCGGGATGCAGATGTGAGTGAGCTGAGTGTCTCTGACAGGGAGGATTGGTTAGTTTTAGGAAGAAAAAAAAACATCACCATGAATTCCTGATGGTTCACCTTTTCTTATTGGCCCTCTGACTCCAGCTGTGAACCACTGAGCATGTCGAGAAATTAGTTTGGAAAGTAGAGAATCTGCTGAATCCAGTGACATTTGAGCCGCTTTCCTTGACCGAAATGTAACGATGGTATTAGTCAAAACACGCCGACGTGTCCGTGGCCCTCGGCGTCTTCCAGTTGTCGCTGCAGCCTGAGCAGCTGATTGGCGTTTCAACAGGAGCGCCCAGATCGCCGACCTCCAGCAGAAAGTCCTTGCTGCGGACAGCGACAGCCGGATGAAACAGCGCGTCGACAGCATCACGAGCATCGTCGAAGCCAAATGTGCCGTTCGACTCCTGATGTCGGAGGTGAGCGTGTGGGACGTCTTAGTTGAACGTGCTCAGCCTCCTGGTTGTAACTCCAGTTTTCAACCTCTCTCCCCAGCTGGTGTCTGCTAAGACTGCCGGGGCCAAGCTGGAGAGCGAGGTGCAGCAGGAGAAGGGGACCGCACAAGATCTACGCAAAACCCTGGCCGATGAGAGAAGTGTCATGTCAGCTATGGACATGGAACATCAGCAGCAGCTGGTGGAGCTGGAGCAGAGGCATCAGGAGAAGGTGATCCTCAGGAGCTGCTCCTCTCACACACCATAAGCCCAGTTTATCCTTCTGTGTCAATCGACGGCGTAGGGTTCACGTCGACATGCTGCCTACAGTGTAGCTTGACGGCACCTCTCCAGAAACACTGCTACGTGGCCTCCACAGAGGTAGGGGTGGTTGACCAATCAGTGCATTGCAAACCCCCCCCCAGAAAATTCAATATCGATGAACTAAACCCTCTGAATCGATTCACCTCCTGGCCAGCAGGGCGCTGTTCAAAACAGCTCCGTGTGATTCGCTGCATGCGACCAAAGATCAACTGGTGACAAATCGGAAGCAGTGTTAAGTCAGTGTTAAGGTCAGACATTTGGACTCAGTTCCGAGTCCCCTGTAAATCCGGAACACAAGAAATGGACAAAAGCAAGGTGGTGTGGCAGTTGTGGCAGAATTCTAGTACAACGGTAGCACGAGAAACTTGGGGGGACCACTTCAGCCGACACCATGTCGATGCTCTACAAGCTAAACCTGCGGATTAAAAACAGACGTAACGTGACAAAGCCTTTGTCTGCAAACTACCGACACACTGTCCACACACAGAAGCTACCGGAGTCCGTTGAAAAAGGTGGAGAAAAATGTTTTCACATGATGGTACACAACTGTCATGTTTTTCACTTTTGTACAACATATGCACATGTGAACTTATTTTTACCTACCACATGTGTTACGGGCATGAAAATGAATATTTAAAAATTGCCACCAGGTGCTCTTAATTATTTGTGTATTTCGACTTCTTAAAAATCAGTATCAAAGCATTTAAATCAGTATGGAATAGAATCGAAACCTAACGAATGGATGTTGAATCGTGAGGTTCTTAATATCCAGCCCTTGACAGAGGGAAACAACTGTGATTGGACGGTTCGCGCCACATGACTTTCCCAGCTCACGGAGCGTCAGAAAAGGTGATTTTTGACAGACAGCGTGAGCGGAAGAATGATGGCAGTCTTGTAGAAAAACACAACAGGACAGAAAGGAAACACGGCGGTGAGATTCAACGCAGAAGTGTAAATGACGATGTAGGTCCTCTGAGTCTGGCCCACGTTAGTTCAACAGGCTTTACGTTTGTACATGCTTGGATTTAATTTGTCCTTGTGTGTCCTGCAGGTTCTCTACCTCCTCAACCAGCTGCAGAGCAAAGCCGTATGCGAGGAGACAGAGGCGAAGCAGAAAGACGACGAGAGTTCCAGGGAGAGGGAGCTTCTCCAGCGCCTCCGAGTGCAGGTTGGGATCTGCTCGCAGCACAAAGCAGTTCTCTTTTCAGAAGAAAGTGTCAGAGTTTTCTCCAGATTGTCACTAATCGTCGTTTACAGGAAGAAGAGCTTGAAAAACTACGGGAATTAAGTGAGCAGAACCAGAAGCTGGTGGAGCAGAATGAACAGTACAGACAGGTAACCGCCTCCTCCTCTGCTGTCCATTGACATGCACGAGACATGGTTATAATTGGAAAAAAAATCTTCATAAAGCTGAAGTGTACTGCATGGACTACTTTTAATGCAGCACAACATACTTAGATCACCTATGATGGGAAGACAGAGTAAGGTGAGGCATTTGTGTGAAGGAGCAGGAACCAGTGTTGCCAACTTGGCGATCTTTTCGCTGTATTTAGAGACTTTTCAGACCCCCCCAACAACATTTTTTCATAAAAGCGACTAGCGACTTTCTCTGGTGTTATAGGAGACTTTTCTGGTGGACAGTCACTGAGTCGACAGCATGTTTCTGTTCTCGGCCAGCGGGGGCTGCATGGAGCCCCTCCCCCGTCCCAAAGCTCCCACAGGTAGACAGCTCCCATCAGTCCCACCTACAAACAGGCTCCAGTGCAACAAATCAGCGTTCTTGACTCAGACGTCGACCTCTCCAGAAACCCAACTACGTGTTGTACCGCCGGGACTGGACTGTTGGCGTCACATGACTTTCCCAGCTCTGGGAGCATGACATCTGTTGTTTACAGATAAATTACAGCCGTCCTGAGAGTGATTGCTGAGCAGAAAACGATTCTCATCTTGTTGTAGTTAGTGCGGTAACAATGGCTGCTCATTTCAGCAGCTATTGCGTGAAGTGAACAAAGAAAAACACCCAAGAGAAAAGATCTGCAAATGTCTCCAGAACCTGTACAGAACCACCTGACTGACAGAAACAGATGTTAGTACGAGTCTGTACAGAGAGAAGACTCCAGAGTTGGCCTGTTGCAGACCCCTCAGAGTGGACGGTCCACATCTTCATGAACATGAAGCATCCTGTCCAGGGCTGTAACAGACAGACGTTATGTCTCATCGTGTGTTGTTTGTTTGTCTTTCAGCAACTATCGCAGGGGAAGAAAGTCCTTGTTCCCTTGGAAAACGACAGGAGTCGAGATGATTCCTTCGATTGTGCTCCACTGAAGGTACCTCAGACATTCCCCCTTCACTGATGCTCAGACTTCAGTTATATTTCAGAACCTCAAACCTGTGATGAATTTTCTAGCTTGTGAGTTGAGAAATCTTGTTGTAAAAATGCTGCTCTTTGCCCATGGTTCCTCTCCATGACAGCCCAAAGTGAAGCGTTTTACCACCGCCAAGGCGCCATTGAACATGACCATGAATGTTGACGAGCTGCTGTCACTCAGCGAGGAGGAAGACGAAGATGACGAGTGGTTTCCTGACAAACCTGAGAAGGGACGTAGGACGTCCAAGAAACCAAAGGCAATGGGTGTAAGATGGGCCAGAAACGAGTGTGTGTGTGTGTGTCCCAGTTCATCAGACTGAAGCTGTCTGTTCTCCAGTGTGCATGTAAAGGTCGCTGCAGCAACAGACAGTGCCGCTGCCGCAAAGGGAAGATGATGTGTGGTGAAAACTGCCTGTGTGATCACAGCAAATGTCGAAACCTGGACACCGAGGGGCCCGCGGAGGTGACTGACAGACACCAACTGTTTATTAGTGTCTGACCAGGGATAGAAAACAGTCCAGTAATGACAACTGTTGTCCTCAGGATGGGAGTCAAGCAGAAGGTTCCTGCAGAGACCCTCCGTGTCTGGGGGACGCCGCCTGCAACAGCCCGGACAACACCACGTTCTTCAAGCTGCCATCTTGTACACCCACCAAGAAAGTAAGCACCCACCTCTCCCTCCTCCCCCATGTCTCCCTGCTCTTCTCTCTCCCTGACACAGTTCCAGCAGACTGGACTCTACCTGCTTTGGTTTGGTTCCAGACACATCAACTGCCATCAGAGAATTGAAAGATTTGTTGGTTAATTTCCTAATTTATATCAACTATCGCTCAGGCTCCACAAACACTGAACACAGTTTTTGACCAAAATAATAACACTCAAAGTCATAGAACTCAAATATTGTTGATGTGAATCAGAGGGAGAGAGAGACGCTGCACCTCAGCCCGCCACCGACCCCCACTTCTGCCTTGCTCTCTGTCTATGTGCTGAAGTAGTTCCCATGCAGCTGGTGTTTCGCTGGCCCGAACACTTCCACGTCCCCGACATAGATCATAGCAGAAGTATCACGATACATACGACAATCGCGACATGCCGAGTTGACGGCCCTCTCTCTTCATTGGCCAATCAGAGGACAGCACTCTGTTGTCACATGTTTAGTACCAGTTCACCCCGCTTGGAATCTCAGCGGAGGAGAAACTAAAAAAAAAATCCCAGCTACTGTCACCAAACGCAGTGGACCTGGACCTGGAATCTCAGCAGACCTTCACTGTCTGATCGTGAACATCGGCTTTCTGTTTCACTTGGCTTCAAGCACCTGAAATCCGTGCTGCTTTCAGGTGCTGAAAGAAATCGGAGACATGGGACATGCCACTGAGGACCTAACGTTGGGCAGGAAAGCGGTGTTCCCGGAGGTAGAGGAAGCGGAAGAGGAAGAGGAGGACGTCTTTCAGGAGGAGAATAGAACAGCGGTCAGTTTACTCAAGAAGAAGAAAAGACTCCTGACCAGTGACCACAACAGTTTCTTCTCTGGCTGTACTCCAATCAGAGAGGAATCCTGATCCAGACCGACTGGTGATGGTTCTGTCCCAAAAGTACTGTGAGGCGATTGTTGGTCTTCTTCAGTCGGCGAATAATGTCATGTCATGTCTTTAGTTGTGTTTGTTTCGTATCAGTTTTACCGTCCAAATGTGGTTTTAGGATTAACCCCCTGTCTTAATGTGTGACTGTATGTTTTTGTTGTTGTTTGTCATGATGATCTGTTCATTAGGCCCCTGATGGGTCATGTTATTTGATGCTTTAGAAGCAATCTGTAGTTGAACGTTTTTTAATTCCATATTACAAAATAAACAGGACAGATTAATTCTTTACAAGATGCCTACTTTCTCCTGTTTTCATTCGTTTGCTGCTTTATTTTATCTTCTTTTTTTCTGCACCTCCCTCCCAGTCTATGGCTGCTGTTCACCTGACAACTAAAAATTTGCTTTTATTGAATTTAAAAAAGTAGCACCTTTACTGAAACATGTTCTGATGTTTTACCACCATGATCTGTTGGGGGAATTTTTTTCATTTTGCACACTATTTTAATTAATGGGGAATAAAAAACTTCAACACACAGCAAACGTGCTCGTAAATATATACACATGGAATTTGTGTCTGACTGGTATCTAGGAGATTATTTAGGATATTATATGGCATATGACGAAGAGCACGTTAAGATCGTATTCAAGCTGAATCAAAAGGTTGACAATTCTTCAGGAGATGAAGAATTCTACTGATGGGAAATAGTCTGGAGTAAAAACAAGTCAACTCCAATTTGATTTGTAAATCATCAGTTCCTAACAAGTCGACGACACTTGAGCAACACATGAACAATGTCCTTTTTGTTTTATTATATAATACATAAAAATATACAACTGATCCCCAGACAAAGAAAGTAATAAATCTATAGATTAGAACTCTCAAACAACCACACACACATAAGTTCACACTCAGAACAGTAGAAGAGTAAAGAAATGTCAGAATTATAGATGTACAGTAATAATAAAAATGAAGTAGAAATATAAAATATCTCAAGATATTTTGATGTGGGTTTGCTGCTGGTCCGTCCCCATCTGCGTTCCGGTAGTTTGGCTTGTCATCGACCAGAAAATGCAGAGCTGAAGCACTGTTGGCCGTTCTTACAAACGGCGTGTCATCTTGCTGGCAGACCCAAACAATGGTGGTAACTCAGCTTACTGGGGTGATCCACTCTGATCGAAACATCTACATGAGATCCTCGGGAGACCTAACTGTTCCTAACTTTCCACTCAAGGCTCAAGTCTAGAAAGCCGGAATTTGCATGCTCTTTGCATGGGTTTTCTCCGGGTACTCCTCCAGACTTGTCTATTAACAGCCCATGACCAAAACAGTCTGCTGTTTCCTCCTAACGTGGTTCAGTGAATGTGAAACTGTGTTAAAATGTGAAAAAACGGGTAATATGCCAGCTACCCACATTATTTGCACATAAACTGAAAACATGGGTACTTTGGAAACAACCTGTCCTTCTGGGTTGTATGGATTAGGATTAGGGCAACGCTAACGGATTGTTAGCTAGCTAGGTATTTTAGCTTTGATAACGTTAACTAGCTAGCTAGCTAGATGTAGTAGTTTTATCCACTAACCAAAACATGGGTATTTTGCATATTACCTGTTTTTTCACATTATCTGTAACAGGTGTAAAAGCTTTTGGGTCTTAGGGTATTTGTGTGGATAACATGTCGTTCTTACACTCTCTCTATTCTTCCCAAACTGTTTTAATTTCAACACACTGCCAAGAACAGTGCAACTCCAAGTCCACACTTGGGACACATATCTTGGGACACATGTCTGCACTATTGTATCTATTGAGCTTTTCTCTGTCATATCTGTTTGCAGTTCTACTACAGCAGTTCTAGACGTGCATTGATTGTTTGTGATTGCCCTTTAATCCTCTCCCAATTTTCAGTGGTGATATCCTTCTTCTAATCTGATATGAACAGTTCTAACAGAAACCAACATTTCTTAGCAACAGAGAAGGGAATAGTCTCAGATCCAAGGCTACACGTGGATGGCCTTCTGCCTCGACCGGGTGGAGTGAAACAGAGAGAGAGGGGAATGACTGACAAACAGAAAGACCCTTGAACACCAACAGCCATGTTCAGTGAATTAGCTGTGGGTCTTTGCTCCGTGACTAATAAAGTATTAATATAATCATAAAAGTCACTTCACAACAACGACTGTAGTCAATCATTTTTCGAGTGAGATCATCCTGGAGCGGTTCAGTGTCAGCGACTAGGGCCGCATCAGCAGCTTGTTATCTGATGGAGAACTGCAACTGAAAATGTATTATGACCGTCGATTCAAAAGTGCAAGAAAACAATTTATCTGTGTGGCAGATGATTGCTGTGCACATATTCGCCCTCTTAGAGACGCTGGACTCTGCTCTCAGGCATACCAATCCCTTGAACCCGTGAGATAAGATAACCCAAGTGTATAAATGAACCACGAGTAAATATGTTATTCCTTAAAGTGACAATGTCGACATTACAATGTCTTTTAACGCTCGTTTGGTGGGAGGGAGAAAAAAAGTCCACACAGAACTCATCCCGTTCTTTTTTTCACGGAATCTGCTCAAACGACTTACAGAACTGTCAGAATACCTGAGAGATGATACATGGGATTAAAATATAACAGACTGATAGTAGGAGAAACAGTAAAAGCCCATTTACACCCAGTGAAACGACGTTACCGCAGCGGTTTACAGCGCCAAAATAAGTCATCAATTACCCCAACAGAACATGTTCTTTACTCCAGGAGAAAGAAGATGTTTGGACCGAACTGTTATTTACAAAGCTAGTAATTAATAATGTGTATCCTCAAAGCTGGCTGAGTGGCCTCCTCCCCCTCCTCCTCTCCATCAGTCCAGCCTCTCTGCTCCCTCTCATATCGGCGTAGTGTAGAATTACATACAAATAGGTATTGTAATCTATGTGTATGTGTGTTTGTAGGAAGGATGAGTGCAGTTGTGGGTGTGTGATGGAGTCACACGCTCATTGTGTCATTTTTTTAAAAAAAACTGTTTTCTGTCAATGCTCATTTCACAGTATAAATAAAAGTGCAAACATCTTGGGAAACCAACTCCAGTCGCAGGAACTCTCCTGGCACAGGGTGACTGCTTGAGCTGCTCAATACATATTTTTTGCGTCGAGGGACAAAGGAGATGTGCGTGACGCCGACCCTACCCTGTGTGTCAGTGTGGAATCAGGATGTTGGACAGGGGAAGGGCGCTGGGCCTGTTAAATATTGACTGCAAGTGTAATAATTAACCCTCCACCAACTCCTGATGTCTTATACTGGCCGCTCCGCCTCGCAGCCATTACCTCTCCTGTCACATCTGACTTTTACTTCCCAGTCCAGCTCACTCTGCGTCGGTCTCAATCGTCCTCGGCGTCTCCGTCTGCCTCGAGCTCAGCTGGCTGTACCTCGTATTTCGTCCGTGCCTCCTCCTCCTCCTCCGCTCAGGCCCAGCTCGCTGTGGTTGTGCCACCCTGTTGCTCCTCAAACCTTTGGCCTTGTCCTGTGAACGCCACAGAGGCCTGTCGCTCCAGGAGGTGAGTACAAGCTGAAAGAGGACTGACAGGGACTCAGCAGGCTACAGGACTGAGACAGGTCAGCTGGACAATGAAAGCAACATTTGTCCTCAACTAAACTGCTGAGGGTTGAAAACAGATGTCAGGTGTGCACATACTTTTGTACTCTTACAGGTCTTTTAACAGTGTGTTCTCATTTTCAAATGGCTGCTTCTTCACAGAGGCAGAAAACAGCAACCTGACACAGCGACTCGTCATTTAATTGCTTTATTGTCCTGTTTGTCTCTGGAAACGGCCAGTTTTACTGCGAGGCAAAGTCTACAGAGATATGAGCGTCTGAGATGACACCCTATGAACGAAAGAAGCTTCTTTCAGTTCTAAGTGACAGATATTGGCTAAAGATGAAGCGTTTGACATATGAAGGCAGACGTCAATGGGATGGAGGAGCCCGGGTCACACCCTTCCCTTCATGGTGATAGGGGCCATAAAATCAGTGTTATCTACACAGGCCCGGCCCATGCTGCTGAAGCAATGATGCCACCTACTTCAGGCCATAAAAACAGGGAGGAGGAAACCGACGGGTCAAAGTCACGTCGAGCGGAGGCTCCCAGCGTACTAAAGCAGCTCCCTCCACATCCACATCCTGACTTGACCTCAGCGACTTTCCCCGCGCTGTTTTCCTCACCCGGGCAGCTCCAGGAAGGACGCCTTAGGTTTGTAACGCGACAAACTGTGAGAGGACGGAGACACTTTGCTGTCGTTGACTGGTTCTCCTGGTGCTCGCTGGATGTAACAGCAACTCCATGTGGAAGCTGTGCCCGTTCCAGTGGAGGTGCTGTTACCTGCAGAGACACCTCACACAGCAGGGGGCGCTGGGCTCCTCTACATTTGACTGCTGGGGCACAAAGTGATGACCTATGAATTGACAGCCAGTGACTCTAACCTCTGCCTGTCAGTTCTGTAGGCCACTGCTGCGTTTGTCCCTCAGAGCGGCTACAAACGACCAGATGAAACAGCTGGAGCATCAACCAGCAGCACAGGACGTCAGCGACTGCTTTTGGAAACTATGACTGTGAATAAAGTTACTTTTTGCACGACAGACGTTTGTCGTCGTCTGATTTGTCTGAGCAAGATCTACCTGAAAATAAATTAAAACTCATTTGATGTTGTGTGCGTGTTTAAGTCTTGTGCAAACACAATCAATGACACAGTGAGAGAGCGAGAGAGAGAGAAGCAAACATAATTGTTCCACTCATAAATATGGCAGTAAAATACCAAAATACTTACAGGAATTACAGATATTACAGACGCCTCCTGCGTCAACACACATATTAAAACACACATTTGTGTGTGTGTGTTTTGTGGCACCTTGAACAGACGCCCTCCGCTTCAATTTTGCTCTCATTGTACGAGCAAAAGCAGAAGGTATGTTATTATCTATGTATGTAGGTAAGTGTAACAGAAAGCTGATGTATAAACATATATGACTACACGTATACAAGCTTGCTGAACGAAAACATCTTTATTCCAGTCAAACACTGTTGTACAATTCAAAAAGTATTGAAGTGACAAAATTACTGGATGATTGATTGTGCGTTTAAACGGTTGTCAGTGTGACCGCCTGTGAGAAGAAAACTGACGTTGTTCAGCTCAGACAATTTACCCAAATGGTCAATTCACACACAACTGATCAATCAACAAGAACGGAAACATGAAGACACATGTGGGCACGTAAAATCCATAAAATAGTCATAATAAAATACTACAAATAAATACAGTCTTCTAAAAATAAGTGGATTTCATCTGCAATGGGCGGGGTGTGTGTTAAAGACCTTGACTGCAGAATGAATAAGAGGCTTTGTGCAGCCGGTGGGCGTGTCTGGTAGCTTTGGGGTTCAGTGTTCTGTAGCGCCCACCAGAGGCCAGGATCAGCTGGTGTCCACTGATGCGCTGTTGTTGCCAACTCCTCAGTAAAGACAGTTGCTATTGGCAGTCCTAAAAGTCACGATGGGCACGTTAAGGACCTGAGCGCTCACGGTGAGCAGCTCTAACTGAGCAATCACACAGCTGTTCTGTGTCCATAGCAACCCCCAAATCCAGAAGAACACTTCATACGTTAAATTGAAAATTGAGGAGGATTTTTGATCTTGTCGCACAGACGATGAAGTCACCAGAGACAAAAGGTTGTGGCTCAAACTGATCATAGTTCAAAACTGAGCGGCTCACACTGAGCAGAAATGAGAAACCTGTAGTTGCATTTTTTGCTCTGATTACTTAACGTGCCTGATGTCACAACCAGATTTGCATAATTACATATAATATAATGCACATTTGCATATGGACTTTTTGTTTTGCATCCTACTCTGTGTGTTATTTACGCTCTCTCATGCTGATAGGGTGTAGTTCAATCATTCAGTCTGACACAATTTGGTAACTCAGTTTGATTCCAATAAGGAACTAGCATCAGTGATATATTTTTTACATATATTCCAAAGCAAATGTCATTAATATCCGTTTAACTAAAATTAACTTCATTCACTTGATTTCTGTAGAAAAGTTATCATTTCCCACATTGACCTGCAGGGGTTACCAGTTGACTTCTTTGCCTCTGGTAAGGCAGCAGCCCAACAGATGCATCATGGCTACAGACATATACAGGGAGTGATGCATTAACTAACTGAAGCATCTACATTCCTCTATCAATGGTTTCTGTCACCACAACAACCACATGCTAACATCTAACATGACGCAGCGACCGAGACCAATGATACTACACATATCAAGAATTATCCCTACACTACGATATTTACAAACTTTCTGTCTGCAAAACATGTTTGTGGTCACCTTTCGATCAATCAAGAATGAAAACATCATGTTTTATTGGTGTACCGTATAAATCCCTACATGAGCGTTTATCTGCCTGGAAAATAATGGCCGCAAGACTGACGACTGAAGATGTTACAGGGCAGCTTCAGGAAGAAGAGATGCATTACGAGAGCTTATCGGGTGATTATCAGTGAATTTCTCATGATTGTTTTGTATAAAATGTTATCCTTTTTTTTTTTTTTAGTGTTCAGTAGTGATGGCGAGATGAAGCTTCATGAAGCATTGACGCTTTCCATCCAATAGCCGAGGCTTCTTGGTGCTTCATTTGTGCTATTACGCCATCAAGTGGACAATAAATGTAAAACAGGCAGAGTAATTAGGATGTTGGTGTATTTCATACACCAACATCACCAAATACACCAAATACACCCCCCCCACACACACACACACACACACTATTTTCCAGAATCAGTCAAGTGGTATAGCCAACTCGCAAGAGTTTGAATGTTATAACTAGTACTGTTCAAATGTAGCAATGAACCAGAACCGTACAGGGTGTAACCACTGACTCACTGACAGCTGGGATTGGCTCCACCAAAAAAAATACAAAAAAAAAAAAAAAAACATAACCGCAGCAAGCAAGAGATGACGACCCAACTAACAAACAAACCAGCATTGGCCCACTTCATCGTTTGTATCGAAAATAGGTTCATTGTTGGTTCATCCAATGGCTTGTTTTGCAGCGGCATGTAGTGGCGAAAAGGGATGCGGCAGATACATTTCTTAATTGTGTGACGAGTCCAACTTGCGTGAACGATGTAAATGAATGTTTGTGAAGACTGAGTGACCCGTTGGCCTCTTTGTTCAAAGGTGAGCTTGTGTAACTAGGGCAGGGTGTGATTCTCTTCATGGGATTCAGTTTTTTTATTGAGAAACAAAATGATTTGTTGCTCTTTGGCCTGAGCCTGTGTATTTTTTGCTGACATTTTCTCCAGCTTTGGAGAACAGACTCTCACATGTTGCTTTGCTCGTGAGTGACGTGGTATCGGCTGGTTCGAAGCAGTCACGCGACCGAAGCTTCATGGTCGTCGGTGACGTCACTTCCGCGCATCAAAACACGCTTTGTAACGGTGGTTCCTCGTCAAGGGGAATGCTGCTGCCCCGACTTCGAAGCTTGTATCGGAGCATCGGTGTTAGACATCACTAGTTAACAACATCGACGATTCACAAACATCTTTCACGACACACGCGTCAAAATCTCGACCCGGAGAGACGGAAGATATTTGGCTTAAAAGTTTTCAGTTTTAAATTAGGTGCTCATTTATATGGTCTCAGGACCTGCACCCAGGTTCCTCCACAGTCAGCCGCCCCCCTCCCCCCAAACAACACTGTTAGCCCATAAGCTAAAGCTGCTAGCTCAGATTGGGTACCGACACTGCCCTCTCGCGGTGGAGCGGAAGACGAGCACTTCCCGTCACAGCGAAACGCGGTAAAACGATATTCCGGTTGGTGGAAAGAGGGCAGCAGCATGGCATCCGACAGCACCATGGCGAACGTCAACGGACGAGACGTGTCCCTGAACGGAGAGCCGGTGGTGAAGCGGCCTCGAGGGAGCGTCCCGCCGGAGTCTCCGCTCCGTGTGGCGAAGGAACCCCAGAACAAAGTGACCGTGGTGCTCGGAGCTCAGTGGGGGGACGAGGGCAAAGGAAAAGTTGTGGACTTGCTCGCAATGGATGCGGACATTGTATGCAGGTGCCAGGTACCGACAGCCTCGTTGTTTACGCACCTATGTGCCGTCGAACCGACCGGTTGCCTTTAGTAACGGTCGTTTGGTGTTATTGACGGGAATGTGGGGGTCAGTGGGAAAGTCGTCACAGTTTTTAGCTGCTGTTGAATATTCATGACCTTGCTCCGACGTCAACAAGCTCGTGTGACGACCCGGATGTGGAAGCGCTATGCTACTGCTAGCGTGTAACAATAACCATGTGTGCACTGGTTATTACGCATGTAGGAGGACACGTTCAATGACAACATCTCCCAGTGGATGAAGCAGCAATGTGAAAGCCTGTAATATGTCACAGTAACGTAGAGGTGTGTGTTGGCCTCCTCCACCTGGCTGAGGTGGATAACCCGAAGACATGACATTGGAGCGGGTGTTTGCTGGTGTTCTTGTCTGGGTCCTCTCCATAAACTGTTTCCTGTTTGCAGGGGGGCAACAATGCAGGTCACACCGTGGTTGTGGACACGGTGGAGTACGACTTTCACCTGCTGCCCAGTGGAGTCCTCAACAAGAAGGCCACCTCCTTCATCGGTACAGTTACAGCCCTTCACTTGTCGTGAAGATAACGCAGCGTTTCCAAGTGTGGATCAAAGTCAGCCCCGACAACCTTATCAGCTGATATCTAGTCTAGGACGGCACGACGTGACCCATTCATGGACGTTAAATGTTCAGTTTGGACTAAAACTTCAGAAGCTTATCATTTGTCCGCTTATTTTTTCCCCAGTGTTTGTTTGAATAAGTGTGAGTAACACGTTAGTGTGACTACAGCGTTCATGAAGTTGAATCCCTTTCCAACAAATATAAAACGTTATACCTGATCATGTCTGTAGTATCTGCTACAAGGACTGATGCATTAGTTCAGACTAAATGTATTCTAGCAGAATGATAGTAGTATGTAGTAGTAGTAGTAGTAGTAGTATGATAGTAGAATGATAATTGACAGCTGTCAGTGTAAGTGTTAATTATTGAGGGTTTTTTTCCCCTAGTATGGTTGAAACAGGAAATTATTAAAAATAAATGTCAGCAATTGTCAACAAGACAACCTTCTGTTTATTCCACAAATATTTGTGAAACAAGTAATTGTGTAATCACATTGGTAAAGTCTGATTTGACATCACAGGAAATGGAGTGGTGATACACCTCCCTGGACTGTTTGAGGAGGCTGAAAAGAATCTGCAGAAGGGAAAAGGTAAATTCCCAGTTTTTGCTACAAACTGGTCACATTATCGATATTCTGTCTTAGGTTGTAAGATCCTGTAACAGTCAGAGAGAGCTGGGATGTCTGAACAGAGTGAAGCACTCACAGATTTTTCAACCACACCCTGGTCACAGATTTTCTCCAGGCAGAAACAATATCTGCTGAATGGAGGATGATGGGGGCTTGTTAGGGTCATAGGGGGGTTGTTTAGGTCATAGGGGTTCGATTAGATCATAGAGGTTTGTTAAGGTCACAGGGTTTTTCTTTGGTCATAGGGAGTTTGTTTAGGGTTTAGGTCATAGGGGGGTTGTTTAGTTGATGGGGGTTTTGTCTGAGTGCGAATGTGATTTGTTTTATTTTACGCAGGTTTACTGGGATGGGAAGAGAGGTTAAAGATTTCTGATCGTGCCCACATTGGTGAGTATGCATGGTTTGAACTCAGTTTGTAAAATTAGACAACATCCTGGTACTGACAGTCCCCTCCATTCACCTGTAGTGTTCAACTTCCATCAGGCTGTTGATGGGATCCAGGAGCAGCAGCGGCAGCAGCAAGAAGGGAAAAAGTAAATCCTCTTTAGACTGCACAGATCAGTGAGTGGTGTTTGGTGATTAACTGCTTTTTGTCTCCACAGTTTGGGAACAACCAAGAAGGGTATCGGTCCTGCCTACTCCTCCAAAGCTGCTCGGAACGGGCTGCGAATCTGTGACCTTGTCTCTGATTTCAAAATATTTGAGGACAAGTGGGTGTTTTTTTTGTTTTTTCTTTTTATACATCTCAGTCATTTTACTGTGGGGTTCAGTGCCAACATGCTGCTGTGTCAGAGGTTATCTTCATTAGAAGGAACATACCATATCACTACACCCTAATGTGACCTTTAGATGGTCACATTTCTTTTCTCCAACTGTCCGACGTGAATTGGTCGGAGGACTTGTTTTTAAACTTGTTCATTGTCATGGGATTTATCACTAGTGGCAGAAACACTCATATCTAATACTCCATATGAATGCTTTACCCAACTCTGTTGTCTTTGTTTTTGCAGGTTTCGGATGCTGGCAGACCATTTCCAGGCAATGTATCCAAACCTTAACGTGGACATTGACAGCGAACTGGAGCTGCTGAAGGTGACTGTTGATGTGAAAAAACATATTTTTAGTTTCTATTGGCTTCATCCTAAATGCTGTGTTGTTAATCTGCCTTTAAGATGATTAGATGACTAAAACTACCGTGGATGGGGAAACAGGAAGGTGGTGTTTTAACCTGCTCTAGAACATAGTTTGTATCACTGGTTGTTAGAGGGGTATCTGTTGGTTCTTTGTTCGTTTTCATTTGTCTCTGACCTAAACAAACTGAGCTCAAGAAATGCATACTCACCAATGTGGGCACCATCAGAAATCTTTAACCTCTCTTCCCATCCCAGAAATCCTGCATAAAATAAAACAAATTACATTTGCACTCAGACTAACCCCCCATCATTTAAAGAACCCCCCTATGATCTAAACCCTAAACAAACCCCCTATGACCTAAACCAGGGGTGTCCTAAACCAGGGGTGTCCCAACCGGTCCTCGAGGGCCACCTATCCTGCAGGTTTTCGATGTCACCCTGCTCTTACACACTTAAATCAGCAGCTCGTTGTCGGGCCTCTGCAGAACTTCAGAGACAAATAGGTGTCCCTCGAGGACCGGTTTGGAGACCCCTGACCTAAACAACCCCCCTATGACCCTAACAAGCCCTCATCATCCTCCATTCAGCAGATATTGTTTCTGCCTGGAGAAAATCTGTGACCAGGGTGTGGTTGAAAAATCTGTGAGTGCTTCACTCTGTTCAGACATCCCAGCGCTCCCTGACTGTTACAGGATGTTACAACCTAAGACAGAATATCGATAATGTGACCGGTCCAAAAATTTGTAGCTAAAACCCAGAATTTACCTTTTCCCTTCTGTTGGTCCTTAATTCGTTTCCATTCACCAACCTTGTTTTCATTTTTCAACACTGTAGAACATTCAATCCAGTTTAAAAAAAAAAAGTCAAAGTCAACTTCATTGTCAAATATACTGTATATGCTTGATATACAGCATAGATGAAATTACAGACCTCTCAAAAAACGGTGCAATCGGTACAAAAAAGTACAAATAGTGCATACATTAAGACAGTACAAACTGTAATATAAATAGTGCAATAAATTAAGAACTAACTGGATAAATATACCATCTAAATTAACTAAATTCACCCATACCATTAAGTGGGAAAGAACAAGAGAGATAAAATAAACAGATGTAAACAGGCGTAAGATGGCGACAGACAACAAGTCAACTGTCAACCAAGGCACAAGGTAGAATTATAGTGCAAATAAGATGAATAAAGTGGAATGTGCGTTCAGCATATGTGTCCATGGGGAGCAGGATGGACAGGACAGGTGACAGGATGTCAGATGGAGGGAGTTGAGTCTCCTGACTGCCTGGTGGAAGAAACAGTCCCTGAGCCTACTTGTCTTGGCCCGGAGACTCCGGAGTCTCCTCCCCGACGGCAGGAGGCTGAAGAGGCTGTGGGATGGGTGGGTGGGGTCACCTGCAACTTTGGTGGCTTTACGTGTGAGGTAAATGTCCAGAAGGGGAAGGAGGGAGATATCAGTGACCCACTTAGCTGCTCTCAAGATGCGCTGCAGAGTCTTACGGCAGGACACGGTGCAGGTGCCGTACCACACTGTGATGCAGCTGGTCAGGATGCTCTCAATGGTGCCTCTGTAAAATGAGTGCATGATGCATGTAGGCGGGACTCCTGCTCTTCTCAGTCTATGGAGGAAGTACCCCAAAAATACCCCAAAAAATACAACTTGCTGACAATTGTGGAGCTGTACAGTAATTCTGATATAGATTACGCTGATATAGAACAGTGCACAGCTGAAGCCCAGTTAGTTGGAGGGGGTCACTGCACCGTGTCCAAATAGGTCCTCGCGTTTACTTTTTGCCTTTTTGTTGTGATATAGACACACAAAGACTCATCATTTCATTTCCAGGGGAACTAAACGTGTGCGTGAGTTGCTGCTGCGTTTGATGCGGTGGTTGTTTCACAGCGGTTGAAGGATGTTTTTGGTCTCTGTTTGTCAGGGCTACGCGGAGAGACTGCGCCCTCTCGTGACGGATGGTGTGTACTTCATGCACAAATCTCTGACAGGGCCCAGTAAGAAAATCCTGGTGGAAGGAGCCAATGCTGCTTTGCTGGACATTGACTTTGGTGAGTAGAGATGGAGGATTCAGCCCTGGGCAGCAATGGAACGCTTCTGATTCAACCAATGTTTCCTGCTCAGGGACGTATCCCTTTGTGACGTCTTCTAACTGCACCGTTGGAGGGGTGTGCACCGGGCTGGGCGTGCCTCCCTCATATGTCGGTAGAGTCTACGGTGTCGTGAAAGCTTACACCACCCGGGTGGGTGTGGGTGCGTTCCCAACAGAGCAGGATAATGTGAGTAAAGAAACACTGAGGGTGATATTCTCTGATGACATGACATGATTGACAGCTGCTCTGACTGAAGCTGGCTCACCTCAGCCTTGAATCATGCTGTGTGAGTCTCATCATTGTCTCCAGAAGAGCATGTTGGGTAATCAGTATGGATGAGCTGTGGGCAGCTCGACAGACACACACACACACACACACACACACAAAAATAAACAACAGACACACCGTCAACATTAACGTTTGTCCACACACGTTTGACCGGTGGTGCAGATCAAGTACTGTCTCCTCCTTCTCCGTTTGTGGTGACTTTCAGTGCCACCTATTGGCCTGGAGGATGAACTGTCAATGTGGTTTCACAGCTGCATATAGATGCAAATTTCCCTTGATGCCGACCCACAGAAAACAGGAAAGGGGTCGTTGTGGTGTGTGAAGACATTAACCCGGATATACACTTACTGAATGGGAAATACACAATCCTGACACATCCCACAGATCAGCTCCAACCCACTCTCTCACCAGTTCACATCCAGAACGTTCATTATTAAGCCTGGACAGTTATTTGACACCTGTCAAACATGGCGTCTGCATCTGTGTGTGTGTGTGTGTGTGTGTGAGAACCAGCCTGGTGAAACTAACCTCCTCCGTCTATCGCAGCTGACAGGGCACTTTGTGTTTGCACGTGACAGGAAACTGGGGAGCTGCTTCAGTCCCGAGGGAGAGAGTTTGGTGTGACGACGGGCAGAAAGAGGCGGTGTGGATGGCTGGACCTGATTTTGGTCCGATACGCCCACATGGTCAACGGCTTCTCTGCGTAAGGAGCCATCCTCAGCTGTCGATGGAGCTGCTGCTCTGCTCTCACCGCTCCAACACGTGGCTTTCTCCTGTTTGCAGAATTGCCCTGACCAAGCTGGACATTTTGGACACTCTACCAGAGATTAAAGTGGGCGTGGCCTACAAGGTTGACGGAGAACCTCTGCCGAGTTTCCCTGGTGGGTCCTTCTCCTCACATGTGACAGACTGATTCCAGATCCTCGGTCGCAATTCAGCATCTTACGTATTTACGTGCAGAAAGTGTCTCCCCAAAGGCACCGACTCGATTTTAAACCACCTCATAGACAGTTAATAATGGCCAGAATCTAAGTAACCTTTGTGCTTTCATCACACACGCCTGAGATTTTCAGTCTGATTCCAAACCAGTCCATGCACCAACAAGAATTTTACGGAGTCACTGTCTGAAGTTCGTCAATAGTGAGTTATTGATAACTCTGTAAATACTTTGTACTGTAACAACCCTGTGTCACTCTGCTTCTGTAGCAAACATGGATGTTTTGACGAAGGTGTCCGTGGAGTACAGGACATTTGCCGGGTGGTGCTGCAGCACAGAGGCCGTCCGCAGCTTCCAGGAGCTGCCGCCACAGGCACAGGATTACATTAGCTTCATTGAAGACTTCCTGCAAGTGCCAGGTTTGTAAAGAGACACTGACTGCCACTAATTAGCTGTGTGAATCCTGCCAATCCTTCTCGTTCCTCTGGTTTCAGTGAAGTGGGTTGGCGTGGGCAAGTCCAGAGAGAGCATGATCAAACTGTTTTGATCAGTGTGCAGACGTGCAGTCCTCCTCTGACCGCTCCGATGACTTCAAGTTTTCATAGGTCGACTAGAAGACCATCATAAAGGAAATACTTTACCAGCAAGGATGTTTGGGAAACTCTTAGTTGCTACTTGTGCATCACCTCTACCAACAATGTTACACAGAGATAATTTATGCATTCCACATGTTTTCTATATTTATTAGGCATGGCTTTTTTTGGTTTTTTTTGTTTTTTTTTTATCCAGATGCAAATGAATTCCGCTCTTCAGTAAAGCACACAGTTTATTTTTTTAAGAGTTTAAAACTTTATTAAGCTTCAGACATCATTTGACAGTATAATTTTCTACACACATTCAAAGAGCCCTTGAAGAACTGGGGTTTTGGCCCAATGACGTCCAGTCCATTTCCAGTCATTTTAAGGTGGAAAGGATCCAAAGCCATTCTGCAGTCAGCATGCGTATGAACTTTTCTATTCCATAATAATTTCAGCTAAGTTTTGTAATGCTCATAACTGTTGGAATGAACATAGTGCTTTTAAATCATTCTTGAGACAAATTAACACACAAACCTTTGAGACGTCACTTTGACCTTTTATTTGAAAGGTTTATGGGGGGAAAAAGACAAGGTGGAAATAAATGCTGAACTGAGTTCAGCCAGCTTCCTGTGACTTCTCATTTTGGCAATGAAGTAGAAGATTTGGCTTGCTGTTATTAATAAACGACTGTTGAACTGTTGAATGTATGGTTGTTTTCTTTTTTATCTGGGTTGCCTGACCATTCCATCATGTCTTTTCAATCCTTTGGTGAAGGTAACTAAGGTAGCCTTGAGATGTACACTAATAGAGAAACACTGCATGTGGTACACGTTTCCCATATCTAATTTTCTCTAACACTCAGACACCTCCTAGTCATGTAATATTTCTTTTGCACTTCCTTTCACGCCCTCCTTAGTTATGTAGACAGCCTGTTGGTTTAAAAGCCTTCTGGATCAGGAGGGATTAGATTAAAGTGTAAAGTGAACCTTGGCTAATCAATAAGAGTTGTAACTGTACAGCAGTTTCTCTATAATGTAGCAAATGCACACACAGTTGTATTCTGACATTCTGGTAGAATAATACTGCATTTTTTAATGCAGTGTTAGAATAAAGCATCATATTCGCCGTCTACCAAAACAAAGACCCATCCTTTGTTGGACCTGTAAGGACTTGTGTCTCCAACAATTGTTTGGCTCATTTGTCCTCATAAACCCTCAAAACAGCACAATCAAATGTCTCTCTTGCTAGGTTTATGATAATTATAGTATTTACGCGATAATTTGGCCGTCTGCACAAACGTGGTATAAAAAATCCAGGTCTAGGCAATGTAATAATGTACATGCGCTGGTGTATTTCTAATGACTCTTGGCCATCGAAGGGTCTTTTCCATTTTTGAATCTGCTTGAGTGCCTGGACCTGGATTTTTTTTCTTGAGGTTTCACATGAGGTTTTGGGCCTTGAGGACAGACTGGAGTCATCAGCTGTCTGTCCCAGACAAGTCTCACTCACAGACATAGCAGGCAATTCACTCACTCTCTTGGATGAACACAGCCAGGAGAAAGCCTCAGAGACCAGCGGGTGCCCTCCCACTGTGGCACCCACCACAGGCTCTTGAAAGAAAAAGCTCTTAAGCCCTCGAGCCCAGAGTTGCAAAACCTTTGGCTTGGGATGTCGTATCTGACCCCCAACCTGGGAGAGAAGATTCTCTCTCACTGGCAGGACCCACGGCTGTGAACCAGTGGAAAAGGTGCAGGGGATCAAGGCCACCTGGGGGCTATCAGCAGCACCCTGTAGCAGACCAGGGCAACCCAGCTGAGCAACAGAGGGATCAGGGTGAAGGGCGGAAGAGCGTTTAACACACCGTCCAGCCATTCCCCCAGAGCCCAGAGACCAAATGCCGGCAATGCTGGTACTGAGAGATGAGCCAAGACATTGAGATCCACAATTGCTGAGGTAGGACACCCCCCCAAGATGAGTGAACCTAAACTGTCCAGATTCAGCATCCTTGTCAAACTGCAATGATGATTCACCCCCTTCAAGTGGTGAATCATTGGCATAAAGCAACATCGGCCCGGTAAAAGGGGGAGTAGCCTGTTAGAGGAAAGCCCTTTGAGGCCACTTGCTCTGACACTGGCGACTTCGCATGACCCAACCTCTCTGACAAACCACGGATGGCAGCCGGGAGCTTTAGTCGAGTATCATCCTGTGTACCAGCTGGGCTACAGGATGCAGACTGGTTAGGTGCGGCTATCTCCACTTCCATGAACGTCTCCACGTAACATATCTCTTGCTGCTCTACCAAGCAGGTGGAGACTGCACTGTCCCTGCACTGACAGACTGCTCCACTCTTCTGTCTCTCGGGATGCGCTCCTCTACAGGCAGCCTGATTGCTGCTGCGCAGGGGTACTCAATACTCTATGAAATGTGCCATTCCCAGGCAGGGCATTCACGGTTGACCATCACGGTGGCCATCATGGGGGTCTATGACACCCTGACAAGACAACAGAGGGGTGAAGCCAACCGTGGCACCACAACCTTCAGACAGACGGTGGGGAAAAACACCACACCACTACTAGTTGGTATCTAGGTCATGCATATATCTGGGTCTCCAGCCATGAGGGCATCATCCAAAGGTAAAGACCATGGTGACGGTCTGAGTGAGGCTGAAATAGATCTACAGTATCTCACTCAAGTTAATCCATCAGTTATTAACAAGGAAATACATCGGCATATATATTAGCCATTAGTAGTGTACAAAACATTAGCCTCTTAGCATGTGAGCTCCTAGCATGGTTGGAGGTCATCAGCCTTGGCTGTTTTCCATTTTAACACTGTTTGTTTGAAATTCTACAATGCAATGTTAATGTGCTCATAGATTACTTTGATTATGCATTGATACATAAACTGTAGCATGTCGTCCATTAGCCTACCACGTTAGCCTGATTGATAATAGGTGCTTTTGTATTATTCAACGTGCACGTCACAAACGTTTAGTGCCATTGGTGACGGTGAAATATGTAAAGCACTCTGCAGGGCTTTACGCTTCCTTCAAAGAGGTTTTGTTCTCCTGCCAAATAAAATGATAGAAATGTTCCTTTCCTGATGTTTTTCCATTGCTGAGAGTGTCTCTTCTCTTAAATGAGCAAAAGTTGCAGACGTTTGCTTACCAATCAATTTCCAGTCCAAGAAGTACCTACATCATCAAAAATGGCTGAAAGTGAGCTCACTGTAGATGCAAGAGGCTTTAATTGAAAATAAAGTGCTCATAACAGCAGCCTGCCCCCGCCCCTACTTTATTTACCACCTTCCATGTCGTAACTGTGAGCACATTTCTGATCAGGTCAATCAATTTGTTTATTGCAGCGCGGCTCTTTCACAGATGTTCTGCCCTGATCAGGTCTTGTCCCAAAACGTCTGGTTCATCTTCACTGGATGGACCTCATTGACTTCATCCTACAGGACACCTGCAGTTCAAGCTGAAGATCGCTGAAGTAAGCATTTTTCTATTTCATGGCTTGTTGGGATGAATTATGACATTTTGTAACTCATTTGTGAGAAAGTTTGACTGTAAGACCAAGATGCTTGATGACTTTTATTATTATTGTATGCATGTGTGACATGCATGTGCATAGTGCTATATATAGATCTATACTTTTAGTAGTGTATAGCAAAAAAAACAACCTTATCAACATATTTATCTAATCAAATTCAGTATTTCTTTCTCACAAATGAAGGAAACGTTCTGCATGAACAAAGTAAAGATGTAGCCTGGTCCACCGTGATTTCTGCATTTTTAAGAACAAATATTTTCATTTTTGCTCTCACACCGCATTTTGTCCTGATTTCTACCAGAAATTTTCTTTTTAAACTGACAGGCAGCAGCTCTCACACCCTGACTGTGACGCAGCTATAAATGAATCAGTCTTTAATGGAGAGCGCATAAAGCAAATCTAATTTCACTGCTCGGCACGTGCAGATCAAGTCTTTGCAGGAGCAGAGGAAGAAGGAATGATGAGAGAAGTTGGATCTCATTGCAAAGAGCAAAGGCATCTAAATGAATTAGAGCATGGTTGGAGGGCTGATGTATTGCTGGAATCCCTTCGTTTCTATGTGCTCCTAGACTGAAATTCATTATAATATTTATGTTATTTGTACATATTCTTTTGCTTGGTGCCTGATATCCTTTCATAATGTCCAGTGTTGACTTTCAACAAACGGAATCAGAATGATGGTTAGGACAGTTGTTAGGAATCTAATCTAATGAGTGTACATCGCTGTGAAATATGGATCACTTGTCCTTTGTCTAAGTGGCTTCATGTTTGTTTGACAGCTCCAAAGGACTCGTTCACCCTCACCACTGACGGAAGCAGTGAGTATCTTTAATCTGCTGGATCTCATCGACCTGCTCTTCTGTCACCGCCTGTCGCCACTCCTCCCAAAGTCACCTCATCTCAGCCATATGCACCATCGCGGTCACATACAGTATAGACCCGCTACACAAAGTGGTAGCTTACTCCTGCAGGGCCTGTGATGCCCAGCCTCCATCGGTTAGCCATAAAGTGTGCACAATGACAGTTTAATGCACGCTTCCTTCCTAGCCGCCATTAACTCACATCCCTGTTCTGACACTCGGCTGCTGGGAATGAAATGGCAGAGAAGTGGAGGAGGAACAGGAGGAATGTTTTTTTGTTTTACAGAGAGGGACAGAGATGCTCGTTCTCTCTTACTAGATCCTCTTTAATGATTTGTGTGATTTTGTGTGTGTGTTTTATTCTGATATTTCTCTCATTTTAGTCATTGAAATGATCCGGCAGCAGCAGGCGACGATATGAGCTTCCAAACTGTGGCGCAGTGCTCACAGTCCTTATGCTTAATGCTTGTTAAGCTGAGTAACAGCTGGATGATTTCCAAACTGGATGTGTCTTGTCTCTCTGGAATAACTTCATTTCCTTTTTTTTTAAACTAGTAATACCCATCTGATATCGTCTTCATTTCACTGCTCCCTATATGCCTCATTCATACAAAAAAAAACAAACAATAAAATATGCTCCTGCTCTGTATTCTTCATCTATAAAATGTGTTTTTTGCTGTTTGCTCCTTTTTACCGCAAAACAGTCAAAACAAAAGTCAAGCAAACATAAGGAAAATTAATTTTAAAAAAGCCAAATGTAGTTCAGATGATTGACAATAGGGACTGTTTAGTTTTATGAACTGTTTGTGAACGTTGCCGCTCATTGATGGAACGTCATTTATCTCATAACCACATCAAACTTACATTATGAATTAGAAATGTGCAGAGGAAATGTCCTCTTCTTCTGAACCTTAGACCCACTCACACACATCTTTGAATCCTCATGGGCACCTGTCACTGACCTCTGACCTCACCCATCTCCACTGAATGTCAAACTCTGAGTCATCAAACAGCCACTGGAACCTGTGTCCGGATGCTTCCTGTAGAACGGGGGTGTCAAACATACGTCCGACCAGAGGGTCCGTTCCAGCTGTTCGTGTTCCAGTGTTCAAGTAACTGAGAACCAGAGAGTGTCTGTAGTTTGTGAGGTGAATCTGTTCAGGTCTGGATCACTGCACTTATGCCAACTGAAAAGAGACTAGACACCTGTCCAGTACCTGTTTGTACCTTTGTAGATTCTCGGTGAGTTGTACTGCACGTGTGTAAATGATAAACTGAGGCAGACTATTAGTTTCTATGTTTTAAGATCTACCAGAATGTTGATATTCTTATTCATAGTTAATTGATTGTAAACCTTTCCATAATGTACTTGTACTTATTTACGCAAAAACAGAGGGAACACTCTGGACTATTGTTATTTATAGGTTATTATGCTGTTGTTTTACTGGTCCGGCCCACTGGAGATCAGATTGGGTGAATGTGACCCCCCTGAACTAAGATGAGTTTGACAGCAGTTTTGACAAACAATCAGCGAGGATGCTACAGGGTGGCTGAGTCGGCTTCCTCCTGCGCCCTCAGCAGCAGAGCGTCAATCAAACCTCAATGAGCCTAAAATTGATCCCGTACAGACGCTGAGCAGAGACTGCAGCAACATGTAGCAGTTACACTGGAGCAAATGATGGAAATATTACAGGCCGATATCAGATGACTTTTACCTCCTTCATCATCATCATCTTCAACCTCTTTCATTCCCTGGAGTTCACTGTGTCACTCTGTGAAAGTCCATTTGATTGAGTGTCTGTTTCTCTCTTGTGCGTTCAGCCTCTCCCCCTCACCCGCATGCACACACTCCCTCCGTGCACCGCTGCTGCTGCTGCTGCTGCTGCTGCTGCTGCTGCTGCGAGTTCTTAGGCTCCGTGGTACTGAGGTGAGCTCACACAGGCTGGACGGTCTGATACTGGTCGTCGTCTAACAGAGCCCTTGTCTCTGAGGTAATGAAACTCTTTTGCTGAAACGGTTGCAGAGAGCTGGACTTGCTCTATCTGGTGGTGCATCGTGCTCCTGGTGTTTTCATTAGAGAAAGTGTATTTTGAACGTGCGGACTGGAATGCGTTTGTTAACTGTGTAATTGTGTTCAAGTTTTTGACGTTTTGCAGGGTGGTTGCATGTAGCTGTGATGTATGTGTGATGCTTTAGAAACCAGCTGGTGCCACACATCATGCCAAACTATAGTTATAATGTGGTTAATTAAGTAAGTGAAGGATTCCTTTCCATTATTCCCAGCGGCAGTAAAACTGTTGGTGTTCTGGATGCAGACCAACAGACCTGCTGAGTAAACACTTCAATATCTGATGCACATTCTAGTCTGACTTGTTTCCCACAATAGTATTCCTCCCTCATAAATCCTTGTCTGGGACAGAAGGAGTGTCTGACACGTCTGCTGTTGTCTTTGCTCCGGTGGTTTCACCAGCACTCGTCACTCGTCAGAACCTGAACAACAGTACTGGTAGTGATGTGTCCCTCCGTGTCGTGGCTTGGAAGCATGTGTCAAGTAATTCAGGTAGATTTTTGTATGTGTGTGTTTGTGTGTGTGTGCGTGTCTCAGAGCAGCACCTTTTTTTGAACCCCTACTTCAAAGTCACAAAAAGTGACTGATGACGTATGAGGCGGGAACAGCTTCGGTCACCTGAGTAACCAGGTGAACCGAACCACACTCCCAGAAGGATCAAGTTATTGTACATTTGCCTTTTGGAAGGATTATTAATCGTACACCAAACAGGGGACAAATTATCCCACAAATACGATAACTATCGTATTCAGTCTCTGGACAATATGCTTGTGTCAGAAAGTTGCCCTATAGGTCACTCACTATAAGTGACAATTCAGAAATGACACATTCACCTGACTCATATGACGAGATGGGAGGAGGAGAGGCCGTTGACAGCTGCAGTGGAGCTCTGCGTCTCACCCTGCCACGCCTGTCGCCACGTCTGTCGCCC
>CAAKHB010003704.1:0-23914 GCA_901007665.1 Aeoliscus strigatus
ACTCTTTTCACCTCCTCTCCTCCTGCTCTCTCCGTTTATCCGACATCTCATCCTCTTCCCCTCCCCAGTTCTTCACTTTGAATGCATTAAACGTAAATTAGAATAAACAAGAACAGCAATAAACAACACTTACACGTGAATATTAAAACAAAAACTAATATCCAGAACAAGAGTTTGGACCTGTGTCTGGACATTTGTTTTTGTGTCTGACACGTTCATTGGGAAAGAGTCCTGCAGTGCTCCTGCTTCTGTTAATGAGTCACACAAATACATATATTATTCTGAAAATTGAGTAAGTAATCTAGACCTCTCACAATATTAATGACAAAACACTCATCCATACCGGTATAATGAATTCTACAACGAATGAATTCATATTATATGGATTATAAACCTGTCTAATGTGTTCAATTTCCTGCGGGTCCATGTCGGTTGGAACATTTCTCTCATCTGAAAGGATGTGACACCAACAGATGGACCCAACAAGTCTGACATTTGTCAAGATGTAGAACTGGACGATGTGGACCAAATAAATTAAAAAACATCTTGGCCCTGGTGGTCGAGCATTCAAACATCGACACTCCCGTGTTTTGTTGGAGCAAGAAAGGCTACAAGTTCCCATAACTCGTACAGATTGAAAGCGTACACTCCAGTAGAACTGTTGGAGGTGAAAGACACTGATGATCAAAGACGATGTTGCTGTCGCCATCAGATGTGCTGTTCATCCCCAAAGGTGATTCTAAGCCCCCGCTTAGTGCAGGGTACAGGAAGAACACGGATAACACTGTAATCTCAGCGGGGTGTGATTAATAAAGACTTTCCCTACAGTTCATTAGGAGCAGGTTAGTGGACTGAGATGCAGGATATCACCACACAGGTCCCAGCGGTTGTATTTCTGCTTAATTAGACTCATGGATGGTCTGTCCTCTGCGTCTCCGAGCAGCACAGAGCTGGTGTGTATCTATCACTCAGGTCTGTCACATCAGCCCATTCCACGCTTGTGTCTGGGTGTTTTTCCTGCTGATAATTCCGCGGTCTTGTCTGCCTGCGCGAGGGGTTAATTGATCTCAGTTCAGAGGTTAATTGCTTCCACAGACCTAAAATGCGGCGGCAGCCGACCCCTGACGGTGCAGGATCAGAGCTGAGGGGTCGGCGGGGGCCTCGTCAGTCCAGTGTGACTCCATGATCAAAGAGTTTTCGTGAGGGGCGTTTGTCAGGACGACTGCTCTCTTCCAGCCATCCACACGCTGCTCATTAATGCAGGAGATCCTGATGAAAGATGGAAATGAGCTCATCGACTTCGGGGGTTTCCTGATCTCTTCCTTTTTATTTTTTTTTTCACCCCATGACTTTATTTTAGACGCTTAACGTGTCTCTGTATAATGCGAGCCAGCCTCTCCAGTTGCCCAGGGTATCACAGCACTAACTGCGAGAGGAGACAGAAACCTATAAAGGGACATCAGCTCCCCGACCCACAATCTGAAGAAACAGCAACTATAATAAAACGGCTTTTAAAATGGAGCGCGTTCATTCATACGCACACTTTCACTCCTGCACATAATCATAGGGCCGTAACTCAGTCTGTATACTCTCCGGGGACCAGCCAGCAGGAGCCTGCTATTTTTTATTCACGTGAAAAGGAGACGGAGGTAGAAAGGTAGTGTGGGTGCTAGGATTAAGCCATTATTTGACACCCAGGATCGACTAATCTTAATCGTGTTTCACAGACGATTCAGATCAACGTGACAAATAGGGATGCATGTTTCCTTTTTATTCCATTCTCCTGCCAAACTCTAACAATTGTGCTCAGTCATTGCATTGCTCGACACGTAATCCTATTTCACAGTATAATTCAGTTTGAATGAGCAGCTGCAGGCAACAGACAGCCTGGTGAGATGTCACCGACCGGCACCGGCCAGGTTGGTGCACGAGTACTGGCTGCCATCTAGTGTCCACTCGCTTTAAGTTGGAGGGGAAACGTGTTCTTGATCCAGGCAGGTGACCTGTATCGATTAGCCTCCCTATCCAGACGGGATAACCCCCTCTCCCTCAGTGTCGCACGGTGTGTGTACACGTCTACAACTAAACTACCTAGTTCTTGTGTGACTGACTTTTTCTGCTCAGGACAATTTTTCAGTGAGATTTAAAACACTACTCAGAGCTATTGCTCAAACTTTCCTGGGTCAAGGGAGCAACCAGAGGACACATTCTGTTGATATGTTAGCGGGGAGAGTACGGCGCTACTTGTGTAGTATAAAGAGTTTAGTTGCTTCTGGTACATTCTTCGTGCTTATGTTTTGACCTTCAGATCAACCGTGGGAGATCAGTGGAAATGTGAGTTTGATGTCGCTGCATCTCAACTCACAGCAGTTGTCTTAAATTGCTGTTGCTAATGGTTTAAATTACACCGAGTGAGTGCTCAGAGACAGGGAAAGGTCAGACTTTTCACTTCCTCCGCCATCAGGCTTTTTATTACCGTTCTGACAACACACTGTAAAGTGTCCCTCAGGTTTTCTGGCTCTTGAGTGTTAAATTACTGGAAAACTTAAACTCATGTTCCTTTAAGAGGCAATAAATTAGTTTTACGTTCAAAAATTTTAGCATCACTTTGTTTTTTTTTAAACATTTCTCCAGCTGTAATACTGAAAAGATTTACATTACATTATTTCAGTATTTTTCACATTTTAAATGTGCTCTAATTACGTGTTTTGATATACAAGTGGACCAGGGTTACTTTAGAAAATAGAAAATTGATGCCCAACAAAGATATTTGATGAACACAAACAAATTCAAAGGAACTTTTCTACTCTGGAATTTGAATTTGATGGCAAAGATTAATTACATTAATTACATTAATTACATTTTTCATTTTTTTAATGAGCTCGTCAGTCCATCCAAATCACTCATCTCTCAAAACACGGTGAATACAAGCTCACTGAAGAGAACAGATACACAGATAACGTAGAGAACATGTCATCGTCCTGAACAGAAGCTGCCACTTGGTGGCACTGTAATGAAAGGAAAACAACACTGAGGCTCTGACTCCTCCACCATGAGATTATTAGTGGTCATCCATCAAGCAGAAGGGACTGTTTGTTTGCAGTGACAGTTTGAAGAACGTTGGAAAGTTAGCTGAAAGGACAGAATTTATTTGTACTCTTTGTGAACGAATCAAACCACAGTAACATATTGGGATTCTGTCTGGTTTCAGTGTTTACTTGAAAGAAATGAATGATTCAGTAATTACAGGAAAGTAGTTTCTTCTTACAAAATGGCAGAATAAAGACAGCAGACCTTTTCTCTCCCCTTCTATCTGACCGTATCTCACCCTCATACAGCCACGAGTGACTTCGTGACAATAAACTGAGTCATCGATTCCTCTGCTATTCTGTCTTTCTTCAGCACAGGACCAGTCACGACAAGACAGTGGGTCAGGAGGGAAGCACACTGGGGATGCCTGACAAATGGAGGGCTTTTTTATTTTAAGATACACCGGTACAATGCAACAAAACAACCAATGAAATAAATGTATTTCTGACAATTTTTCCATTTGGACGATTCCCATCACAGGCAGCAGGATGAATCAAACCAAATTTTCCATCTATGTTTGTGAACACAACTACCACCTCCACTTTTCTTGTGATGATACTTGTGATCATTCCTTTTTACTTTACGTCACATGCCAGCAGCAGCTCACCATTTCCTTGTGTACATTTTTGAATTTGGCCTGTGGAGTAACATGCAATGGGTGGAATATATATATTCTTATTTTTTATTTTTTGGGCTATACTGCAACCAGCCAAAAGGGGGCGATCAAGCCCTCCTGTCTGGATTTCCATCTCTTCCCTCAACCTGCACTCTGAAGCAGATTATCCTGTGAAATATAAATGCCATTATATATTGATAGCATTGGTCCACTGACGTTTGTGTGAGTCCGTGCTGGTCCATCTACTGACTCTGGCCACATTGGTGTTTGTTTGGTTTTGGACAACATGGAGGGAGTTAGTGATTCAGTCCCTGATGGATTACAGCCTTGGCACCTTCTCTCCGCTGATACTGTTCAAACTCCCTCTAGTACTAAAAATAAACACGTCAGGAAACGCAGAGTGTCAGTATAGGGTTTCCCGCTGAGAAGTGTGATGGGGTCTTGACCGTCAATCAAACGGTCAGACAGTCTAAATCAGCCTGGCTTTTTATATAACCTTTAACCTTACACAAGTCAGTTGGTCAACGCATAAACAATCCTTGAACTGTTACTGGAGCCGTGTATCACTGTCTTGCACCTAGTGGGCTCAGGATGAATACATTTGCACCTTAGAGTTCCGAGCAGGGAAAACGCTACAAACGGAGTAATAATGAGTATGAGGGATGGTCCTCAGTGCTGCTTCAGTAGCTGAAATTCAAGCTGTGTGTGAACCTGTGTGGAATTTAGTGGTATGATCTGCCAACAGCCTCACAACGTGAGCAAATAAGAGATTATCACTAGTTAAAAAAACTCTAAATAGTTGACAATACTACTCAGAATAGTATTATTATAATACTTCCTGTAGAAGCCTCATGTGGTGTTTAGGACACCAGTGGTGTCACCTCCCCTCTATGAGGATTATGACTAATCCTCAGTCACAGACAAAAATATTGAGCCCATTTTCATTTCCAAGACATATACAGTATATTCCAAACATTCTGACATCCAAATGTCATTTTCAGTGGGGAAATCTCTTTTTTTTGTCTTTTGAGATCTGGCAACGCATCTCTCATGGAGGCAAAATGCAGAACTAGTGTGGTTCCAACCATGTTTTTCGCAGGATATCTGACCGCACCTACTTGTGTACATCAAGTCATACACCTGGTTTCAATTGAACTTGGAATGCATTGTCTTTGTTATAGTGCATCTTTTCTGTCACTCAGCGTGCACAGCCCGTCCAAGACCAAAAGCGCCTGAACCATTTGTCTGGGGAACATGCCCAGACCCATCCCTCCGGAATTTGAAACAAACCTTTGAATATGTCATAAAAAATATGGCAATTACATTTTAAAGTTATACCGCTGACACCCAGCATGCAGACAAACACAACCTCCTTGCCTCTGACATACTGTAACACTAATGCTGAAGGTCTTTCTACAATTAGTTCCTGCAGGATTGGTTGTTGTAATGGAAATCTTTCACGTGACCTGCACCAGACACAGTTTACTGAAAAAAACAGTTCAGGCTTTGTTCCCTCTTCTGTCCTCCCCCCTGACTAAGATGGGGCCTGCAGTATGTTTCAGACTACATATAATACAAGAGCATGTAGCCACAGCAGGTCGTTCCATATGGCCTGGAAGGTTCTATTGAAGGGAGGCTTGCGATGCTGATGTGGTGTCCTCGAGTTACAACGTTTTTGTAGATCAAAGTGGAGCAACCATCAGCTGGGATGCTTTGAGCATCAGTGTTTGAGAAGGTCATCAGGAGGGACTGCTAGGGAGGTGTCCAACTGCATGGCCTTTTGTTTGGGCGTTAGCCACCATTGTAAGTTGGTTCCAGCACACTGGGCTCGCTTGGAGGGAAATAGGCATGGCGCCCTCGGGGATTGGAAGGACAGGGAAGCTTTGAAGTGGCCCCTACCAGAACCCCACCCTACCTCCACCCATCACATATGGACACCTCCTAAAACTACCCCTGGGAGAACTTCGGCTCCCATGCCCAGGCGGTGTAACCTGATAGCGGCTGTAGCAGCCGATCTGACGGAGAGTTCCCATTGGTGCAAACAGGAAGTGAGCATGACCTCCTGAAGCCTTGGGGTCGAGTATGTCTATTAGAATAGTGACAATTGGATTAGTGTCTTCTGCAGACTTTGGGAACCCAGAAGCAGGTAGAACAAGCAGGGGAGCACTTGAACTTGTTTCCCTGATACATCCACACCACTGCAGTGCAGCTCATCAAGCACATGATGTCACAGTATCACTTTATGACAGGCTGTTGATCACCTGGGTGTATCGGTTTGTCGTGGATGAGTCATCTTTTCTGCCGTAGCTACTCCTTCTATCTTTAGCCATGCATTCATTTGTTCAGTTTTGATAAGCAGCTTGGTTTTCAGAAAGTGTTTTATGGCTCTGCTCCCTCCTGCCCTTTCCCCCTGTTCTGTCTTCCCTCCATCCTCGCCGCCTCTCTCTTTGTCTTCATCTCTGTCTGTTGCTCTTTTCTAGCTGTCCTTTTCCTCTTGCTTGAGTAGATGAGGGCATGCCACCATCTCCATTGCAGACTTATAAAAAGATGATTAGACAGATTTAATGCCACTGGAGCCACTTTGCTTCTCTGGTCAAAGCATTTGAGTGCATTTGTATGCATGATTGTAAGTAGGTACTGTACATATTTATATGTATGTGTGGTCATGTAAGTGCTTACGTAGAGAAGCAGCGGTGTGTACGCCGCCATCACTCAGACCAGAGCCAGCCTCTCGCTTTAATGGCTGCCATAATTAAAAAAAGCTTTTAGAGGAGGGTGTGCCACAAAAGGGGGTAAAGTGGTGGGATGCTGAGCTGGTTGACCAGTGCCTGCCAAAGAGTGGCTTCATTTTGAATGAACATGGAAATGGAAAAAGACAAAACATTTAACACTGTATTTATGTTTGTTCTCACTCCTTAGCCTCATCAAATCCAGGTTGAATGACAATAGTAACCAGTAATAGTGCTAATTAATTATTAATACAATAGAATGCAATTCATACAATTAGTTTAAAAGGCTAATTCGCTCTTGTGAATGTGCCAACGTGTCACATAGAGGGTTTGATAACGTCACAACTATATTGGAGACTTGGAAACAAAAATCCCCCAAAGCACACAACTTTAGTTACCATTTAACATACATTTGGATGAGTAATTTATTAACATATAACATAATTATAATGTCTGTGGATCAACTGCTGGAACATGGAGCTGCTTCAGGCTGAAGAAGTAATTCCCTAATCTTATGAATGATGTTATCAAAAGGTCAAGGTGATGTGCACTGACAACTAAAGAGAAAAATGTTGGTGAATTTGTGCGTTATTGCCTGAGTTATTCTTTGGCTCCATACATACATACATACATACATATGACACATACATGTGACAGCACTGAATCCTTCCTGCTGCCGTCATCTGCTGTGAAAAATGTATTCTGCTGGCAAAGCTCGTCAATTTAAACAACAACAGCGTGAATGGAAACAATTACATGTTGCAGACATGCCTCCAGTGATAACAGTGTGATGTAAACACACATAAATATTCATGGTGACCAAGGGGGACCAGGATTAGATGCTGCTATGAATGAGATTCGGGGGCTTCTTTATGGTTGAATCATGGAGGAGGTAATGCATGAAGCTGGTTCGGGTACGATGCATATTACATTACACGCCACCTCTGGTGAGGAAATTCTATATTTTTCATTCAAACCAGATTTGTGAATTCGATTGGAAAACGTTGGACTCATGAGATGTCGTTGACAGAAGATAAGGCAGACTGTAATCCAGTATGGAGGTGGTGATCCATTAGGTGAGCAGGATCAGTCCTATAAGTTGTGGACGTGTGGAAACGATTAGCGAAATTCCTGAAACACTCCCAGGTTGTGAAAACATTTGAAAACACTTTTCATTTCCTTAGCATGGGATGAAGAGCATCCCTACACACACACACACACACACACACACACACACTTTCCATGAAGGTAAGCAATCCTGCTCTCTCTAGAGGAGCACAAAGTGTGTTACTGTGGCCTCCCAGGTCACATAGAGGAGGCTGAAGACTTAAACATCTCGGTGCCGAGCGCACACAACTACTGTGCCCAGTTTATCTTCCCTGTACCTCTTGAATATCATAGAGGTTTAAAACTCCCTGTGCGTTTAATGCTGCACCCAGAGGTACAAGTGTTGTGTTTGCAGAAAGAATGTGGGTTTGGGGTCCAGGTGGCGGTCGGAGTGAGAGAAAGGTCAAAAGGTGCAACAGCAGCACCCTCCTTTCACCTACACTGAATGATAGCTGTCCTACATCGTCTGTCAAAGTCTGTTTGTCTCTGCTGAAAACATTTCACCTCAATGAAGTGAAAGCAAACTGGACTCAAATCAAATGACTGTTTATCCGTCCAACGGCTGTGCACGTGGACAAAGTGCAGTGGCTGTCTATATAACCTCAGTCCCGGCTGTCCACACATGAGTGCGTCTAAGTCACAAACTTTTTGGTTTGTTTTATTTTGAAAGTATTTCCTGCCCGTTGTTTCACTTCCTGTTTGTGCAGGATGCACAAGCATGTCCACATTTTACTCAGTTTATTTTCACTGCTGTTGTTTAGTTTGAGCTGTTAATAAGTTCCAGTGCTTGTTTACCTATACCGATTCACTGGAGTTTGTTTGTTTTTTTTTTTATCTGAGTATCTGCTTGCACGTCTGATGGCTGAAATACAGTGGACATCATGACATTTTCATTGAGATGAAGTTAACAGTGTTTGGCATGAACTCGCGCTGACTTGGTTCAGAAATCTAATAAGGTTGGAGGTGTTAAAGGGCTTGGGAGAGGACTCAGGTCCAAGTGTGAGGGGGTTCTAAGCTGCTTCTTGTGTTCAGGAAGAGACGCAGGCAGGAGCACAGGATCTGGGCAATTACACTATTTGGGTTACAGGGGAGCTATTTATTTTCGCGGTTTGACATGTTTCTGCCGACCAGGGCAGCTGTTGCAGTATGAAAACCAACACCGCTGTAGTGTATTTATTTATTCTGTGTCAGAGCAGCCAAACAGAACAAGGCTGAGGAGAGGAGCTGGAAATTAGAAAGTTTGAGAGTATACAAAGTGAGAGAAAAGACAAATCACCAAATTTTTCAAAGAGCTGATCATCGGCGCTTCATCCCAGCATGCGCTGCTCTGGATCCTGTGGAGTCGTGGGTGGTAGAGAGGACATGTCCTCCATCTGCCTGTTTGACTTCCAACACCACAACACGACGCTGGCAAGTGACCAGCAGTGAGACGGGTTGGATCTGACATCAGAACACGATCATCACCACTGACGAAAGAACAAAAACAGAAATCAAACGCATTTCGGCATCAAGAACATGATCTTTTTAATCAGTTCAGTGTGACCCGACAGATCACGAAGGATGTCCCATCTGCCCGGCTTGTGAATGACAGATGTACAAAGAAAAGAAAGTCCTGTGACTGTCACAGTCATCATAATTCCTGTTTGCTCATTCTCTCTCTCTCTCTGTCAAGCACACGTGTGTGTGTGTGTGTGTGTGTCTCTTCCTCGGTGCTGAAGTTGACGGTGTGTGTGTCTGGCAGCTATTTTAAACTCCCAACCTTTGCCCTTGAACTTGAATGGTTCCTGAGTAAACACAGCCAGTGGAGCACTCAGACACAGAATCAATGCAACATGTTTTTGTCAATATTCCAAGCTTTTAATATTCATCTTTCCTGCTATTTATAGCTTTGTCCGGTGTCTCTCATATTGGGAACCGTGGGCTGATGTGCATTCCAGAGTGCCCTCCATGAAAGTGCCTTGATGGAGAGACACTGGTAGAGTGACTGCACCTCCAACCCTGTGTGTCTCAGTAGATTATCAGTAGATTATCAGTAGATTATCAATAGATTATAGGGGGATTTCCTACATCCATGATAGGATATAAAAGTGACTCACTTGTGGACCATAGAAGTCCTTCCAGACATAATTGTGTCCTTCCTGGTCTAAGTAGTATTCACGCCCACCATTTTTGGTAGCTTCTTGTGTGTGTGTGTGTGTGTGTGTGTGTGTGTGTGTGTGTGTGTGTGTGTGTGTGTGATCCGTTCTATGCATTGACTAATGAAAAAGTTGTATGTGACGAGAACCCTGATGGGACGTGAGTTTAACTTTGTCACCCTGAGTCTCATTCGATGCCCGTGATGCTGATTGATTGCAGTCTGGTTCTGTTTAAAGAACATCAACCGGCTTTAGAGTTTGATTGCAAGTCAGTCAGTACGTCAGCGTATTTCACCTTCTTTGGCAGGAAATGTGTCACACAAAGTCCAGAATAACAGACACGTATCTCTTGACATCAAACAACCTCTATCTTGTCGAATAGTTACATTTACTCACTCTCCTTTCGTCTTATCGACTGACGTGCAGATGTGTGATTTCCTTCTTATCCAGTTTATGATTTACCACTGAGTCAAGACTTCTGTGGCAAAATAATGCGTCATCAGTCGGTTGTCTGCAGTTTTATCTGTTTTTATGTTAAAAATGGAATAAACGTAATAAACCTAGCCCGTACAGTTGGGTCAGTGACTCATGCAGAGGGATGTGACCCCTGTTCAGGAAACTTTGCAGAGCCCTCATCATGCTAATTAAACCTCTTGACTGTTTGGAGAAGAAAAAGGTTCGATAGACTGTGACAGAGTTCAATCTGCTTCATAGATGATTTACGGGGCAACGTCATTTGAGAAGTTATGAACGGATCAGATCTCCACACCCTGCAGGTAGACGCTCGAGGCGTTTTCATCAACCCGATTCATCATGTGTAACATTTCCTCCCCTTTCTTATCCCTCGTTATCTTGGTGGAGGCCTTTGCTCTGGTCCCGCGCCATGATGGATCGCTCAGCGGTGCAGGGATTGTGATTGGCCACAGAAATCAGCTATGTTCTCTGATACATCATGTAACACAACCACTTGTTTGATTGAAAACGAGACTGAGAATGGCCCCGAGCAAGAAATGTATCAATGTCACATCTGTGAATGCTTGAGGAGTGGATTTTTTTTTTTTTTACTTTACTTCAAACAAATACGATTGGATCAGTGCAATTTGCCTTTAAATGAAGCGCTGTTCTGTCGCGACGTGCAATGTCTGTTGTCGCCGTTTATTTTCACACCCATTTTTGCTCAGTACACTTACATTCACCTATTTGTTTTTCCATCACTTGAAATAAGTGACCTCGACTTCATCGGCTGCGTTGGATGGTGGTTGGTGGGGTCAGCGAGAGCCCGGGTGGGCTCACAGCAGTTAGATTAACAACTCTGGGAGATTTGTTTATGAGACGGGGAGAGTTTCTCTCTCGGCTTTGTGACGGCACAGAGGCCGTAATTTGTCAGGTTAATGCTGCTAATCCTGCTCCTGGAGATCGTCTGAGGTCTGTCTGCCTCCCCGCTGTAATGCCTTCCAGGCTGCTGTCAGAGGGATGAGAAAATTATTTTTATTAATCTGTTTTTAAAAGCTCTCTGGTTCCGCTGTAGAGGACAATCAGAATGAACGATACCCAAGCTGAGACGACCAGATATTAGACCACAGAACGGTCGCCACCGTCCAGAGTATGTCTTGTATCTACTCAAAACATGTAAGTATGTATTATTATTATATTTGGGTTTTTTCTAGCCTCAAAATTCACACATGCCCATCTGAATGTTGAATTTAGCGCGGGTAACCTGCACCACCTGGCATCAGACGCCGTCAAATCTACAGATGAAAAGTCCTTCTGCCTCTTCTCTCCCTGAGGGTTCCATCTTTGGTGCCGTGTCTTTCCTGGATTAGATGTCGGTGCTTTACGAGCTGAGCGTGTTACCTGCACCAGCCCATTTCAGTAGATGTCCTCGTGACAAACCATAGTGTCAGGAATATTTATGTGCTAAGCGAGCACGGTACAGCAGGTACCGACCATATCGGTACACCTCACTCTCCAAATCAAAAGAGATGGACGACCCAGACTAGTTTGTGTGTTTTTGTCTTCTGCATCCATCCGTGTCTTGATGATAATGAGTCAGGATGTCACTGGACTGAATTTACAATTAATAGAGGGTTAAATAACGAGTGTCGTCCTGAAGGAAGTACAAATTTAAATATACTGTCCCACTGCTGGAGAAAGTACTATTACCACTGTAATAAATTACCAGTCCCTATTCCGTCATCACAAAGGCTGTTTTTCACGGCAAACGGCGTGAAAAAGGTTTGACCACAGATGATTAGAAACGAGACGCACAAGACTTTTTCCCCATTTCACACTCCTGTTGAGGAGGACGCAGACCGTTTCTATTACGTCCCTCTGTTCCTGTTTATACTGGGCGAAGCAGCCGCAGGAGTCCAGAGTGGGACAATAACAAAAAAAAAGTAAAAACAAAAAAGACCCTCCACTGACAGCATGATAGAAAGTGCAGACATGTCACTTTGAGAAAAGTGCCTTCTCTGTAATCCATCTCATCATTTGCTGGTTTTAAATACCTGATACTGCGCGGGATGGTTGTAATCGTCTGCAGGTCTGTTTACTGCGGTCGGCCTCTGCGGGGAGCTCAGCCTGCAGTCAGTCCATTTGCTACAAAATAAAAGATTTGATGTTGTTCTGTTGTTTGGATTGTGCGTCTACGCTGATTGAAACATGCTGCAGATGGATTAGCAGCGTAATGAATGCTGACTGAGACGATTCTGATGGCTGATTATCTTAGAACCTCTCCTTATCCGCTGGAAAGCAGCAACGTTGTGTTTCTGTTTCTGTTGCTGGTGCTTTTTACAATGGACGTTATAGGGAGAAACAGCAACGTTAACCTTAAACAGACGGATAAACAAAGTATTTGTAGTATATTGACTCATTATCATGTGTTTTTCTTGGGAGAATGAATACGTGTGTTTGTTCTGAACACCACTGATCGGAAGCATCTTGCTGTCACATTCAGTACGAAATCGGATTTGAGCAGTATCACATTGTATTTTCTTTTCACTCACCCCCCCTCCTTTCCCACGTCCTCCCCACACATCGAGTCTCTGTGGTAATTTACCCGCTCTTTGTCCCTCCTCTTCCTCCACTAACCTTCTGTCTGTGCATCCTCAGAAACATCCTGTTCACATTGAGAAAGCTGCAGCTGGGCTGCGTCTGCATGTGTGGCTGCTTGTATCTGTGCCTCTGTCCCGTTTCAGCCGCCGAGCTCTGGAGCAGATGGCGACAGCGTTCAGTTGGACGCTGCCATTGTACCTCCTCTAACTGCTTCTTAGAAACAAGTAGCTCATTAATTATGAAAAGGGACGGAGCTGCTCTCACAGAAGTGTAATTCTAATCAAGCGAGTGCTTTGCTGCATTATACATTACAAAATTTGATTTATTTCAATTATAGGCTCCTAAATTTGTACCCCGGACAAAGTGGAGAAATATTAATGGTTGGTTACTCATTAGGTGTCCTTGTGGTGTCCTTGACACATAACGTACCGCACAGGAAGTATGTTGGACTCCAAACTGCTTCTCAACTCCGATTTAATCCTAAAAAATGAATGAGTCATGTCTTGACCTTCAGAGCTGAGAGTACCTAAGTAAGTAAATAAATAAGTAAGCAAGTATCTATATATTTATGAATAGAGAGTGAATTGCAAGACTGGCTGCAGATGGAATTGTTAATTTTTGTCATATATATTGAATCATTTCGTAGATGAATGGATTTCAAATGTCATTTCATATTTTGCTTCTAAATCCATATAAGTCATGCTCATAATTTAAAAAAAAACATTTTGGTTAACTCAAAATAAAATGCAATGTTGATATAAAAGTGATATCAGACACAAATTCAGAAAGCTAATCAATTCACATGTGGAAACATTAGAATCCTCTCATCTGAATAGGATAAACCCTGGTTGGGTGCAGCTGTGTGGGTGTGAAGACACTCGATCCTCACGCCATGTGTGTAGAAAAAAACAAAACAAAGGAGGTTCACCAAAGTCATATTCTATTCTTGCTTTCCAATCTCAATAGTCTTGCATCACTCTCCACAACAAGGGTCCTGTCCGATACATCCACAGGTTTTCACAACAACCGTCACCAGTTTCCACACATGTGGAGGAGGCTGTCCCTGTTTGTGTGTGGTACGTCGCTGTAGTCCAAGCCTGTCCAACCTCCGACCACTGCTGTGTGAGAATCATCTCTCTCTGTTCGGCAGGTTTTGGGTGACAATCAGCACCAGCAGGCTGGAGGTCTCCTGGGGCTCCGCTGGTATTTCCAAACTGTTTGTTAATCTGCAGTAATTACAAAAACCCATCTGGCGTACAGTGTGCCAATGGAGTGTGTCATACACATGTTCATGCATGAAGTACTCGACTTCATAATCACATCAGTGCAGAGCAGTATGTGGCTGGGGGCGGCCTGTTGAAGTCTCTTAATTTCAATCAGAGAGGACACTAAACAGATTCAGCCAGGTTGCTTATGTTTGCTGATATGGGGTACATACTGTGTACACTGTGTACATGTGAATCATATCAAGCATGTTTCATTTTCACTCCAGTATTGAAACCTTTTGTCATCTCCATATACTGTAATTTATTTGTTTAAAATTGATATATACATATACTGTATATATACACAGATTAAAGAGTGAATATTGGATTACAACACTTTTAACACTCTCTCATGTGTTACAACGTCACGGTTGCAGAAAAGGTCATTGTGTGTTGTATCCTAATACCACCAGTGTAATGTTTTGCTGTAGTATTATACAGTATTGATTCCTGAAAGAACTCACTCTTATGTGCATGTGCTGCAGGATAATTGTAACCTTATGTGGATGAATGAATGTGCGTGCATGCGTGCATGCATGCTTGCGTTTGCCAGCACTCACCTCATGTGTTCATTGTGTTGAATTAGGTCCAGATTAGGACTGACTCTTACAAAACATATTTCTTGATATTTGAGAGTCTCATGGTGTTTGTGTACTATATACACTGTAATGACATGAGCATATAATGAGCTTTTGTCTGTAAATATATTTCTATTAAAAGTTGATTTTGTCCTCCATCATCACGACAGAGTAATGGAGTAATAATGCCTCTCCAGTGTATGCTTTCACAAAGGAAGTCAGACTCAAAGAACCACAGTATGTGATGTGTGACACACATGCTGGAAATACAAGTGCAGTTGGCCGACTATTGTTCATGTTGTCATCCTCTGTCCTGGACGGTGAGGAGCTCCCAGACTTCACTCTCTCCATCATTTCCTTCCTTCTAAAAACATGTTTGTCTCATTGTTTTACTTTGTGTAACTCTTCAGGGTGGACAAACATGTAGCACACTGTTGTTCTTCAATGGCCTGTTTGTTTACACTGTGGGCAGATCATTGTTACTACCTCTGCTGCCGTCACGGACATGGCGCGATAGCCACGTGATATTAGTGGAATGACAGCCTGTGACATAGACGAGTGCATCCAGGATCGAAGACATGGCACAATTAATGGGGTTCCTATGTACTCTAGCTGGAAACAAACTGATTTGGGATGCTCATGAATGCCATTTTTGATGGAAACTGGATGATGTGAAAGAAGCGTTTTTTTCCGACCTGTGGTCTAGCGAAATGTGTAAATTGTTAGTCACGGTGAGCCAGTTGCAAAAACTGTGTTGCTGCTGAACGACCGATCAGAAGCTCTTATTTTAAATAAACTACGATGTTTCTGTCAAGAACAGTTTGTCATAAGATTGGCAGAGAGTTACTCAATAGTGGTTAGTATGAGAGCTCACATGTATGGATAAAAGTCTCAATGTGAAAAACTGGTTTGTTAGGCAGCATCTGACTAGCTGATGCTAAGCTGGTTTACAGACAGACAGACAGACAGATAGAATGACCCCATGTTGTCATGATAATCTCTTCCAAACTCTCGTCGCCTGTTTTTCTCCGATGACAAATATGCCAGGTTCCCATGGATTCATGCTGCCGAACAGACAGGTTTTGTCATTCATAGTCAGATGAGACACAAAAGTCTCTGATGATAATTACTGTAATTGCTGCTCAATTTGTCTGCCTCCTCCTCCCCGTCACCCCAAAGACTCCCCCCTCCCTGCCTTTACAATAATCAGACTTTCCTCGGATATTCTTCTGCAATTATACCGAGTGCTGTTATTAGTTACCACGGTGAGTTTGGAACATAAACATCAAAATACAAGATAGGAAAGCCGATTATTGATTTAAGAAATGACTGTGTCGCTGTCATTATGGGAGTCATGTTTGACCTTTGACCCTCTTTGACAACATAACCAGTCATAATCCACCCCCACCCTTTACTTTCTCCGTGACCCCAGACTGAAATGACACCAGACAAATCCAGATTTGATGTTTCCTTTGTGAGATTTCTGGTATCACAAGATGTTCAGCGTACACATCCTCTCTTTGTTAAGTTCAGGCTTGCATCTGTAACTATACTTTAATCTTCCGTACACTGACAGGAGGTCAAAATTATATCATCAGGGTGGAATTTAGCAGCATTGTGCTACTCAGGGCTTGTTATAAATTGATTCGGGATGCTCACGAATATCCTTTGACACTGGAAAAGAGATCCAGTGGAATAAGGAAACTTTTAGCCATGGTGAGCCCAGTTAGCCCAAGTAAATGTGTGTCATGTCACTTCGAGCGCTTCCTAGCTGTGAAAGAGTACGACTGCTTTGGTTAGCAGGGGCGGAGCATGATGCCCAATGAGGTGCCAAGGTGAAAATTAAGTACCTGGTACCGATAACGTTACAGTAAGTGATTAGTTTGACAAGTATGAGGGCTAAGCTGATGTTAGCCAACACACTCGATGGCCCTTTGGAAAAAAAAATAGCATCACACATGGGTTTTAGATCTAATCATTTGTATGGCATCTATTCTTAGCATTACAAGCAATTAAGCCATATCGCTAACATCCATCAAACTACATTTATGGACATGTCTGTTTTAAAAAAAATGAAACATCGGCTGCAACCTCTTAGTTTCTATTCTTTTCATACAATAAGTACTGTATTCAGCCCTGTAATCTGCATAATATCACCACAAGCCTCTCTGCACATAAATCCCCTTTCGGTTTGGATTCCCTTGACAAACCGCTCTCTTCCTGTGTCTCCTCGTCTGCTGTCAGTGCCTGCGTGAACACGGCGGTGGTCGGCATCTCTCCGTGATGGGCCACTGTGGTTTAAGACATCCTCTCAGGGGAGTGAAGACCCTTTCTATTCATGTGATTTCCTGGCTTGTCTGGAGGCAGAGTGGGCGAAGAAAAAAAGGGTGCAACTCTAGGTTAAGTCATGCAACCCATGGGGCGCCTGCGGTTTAGGGTTTGTGCTGAATGGTTGTTAAATTGGCTGTCTTCAGCTGACATTTTTCACACTGGTCTGCCAAGCACCACCAACTCATGCCTGACCTCCACTCCCACCACTGCTCCCTTTCGCTACACCTTTTTACTGTGATAGCGGGGAAACACAACCTTTAGTGTAATTACTCGGACTGCATCTCCCTCATTAGGCTCCTGCGGTGGAGCTCATAAACAGCTGCAGTATGTAGCCCCAGTGCACTGCACACATTTCGCCCTAGACCTCAGCCATGCGTAGCCCTAAATACTCATCACACAGCTATTAACCAAATCCACCGCCAGCCAGTTCTGAGCACAGGTTTGATCATCAGTTTTGTGTCCACTAATGATCTCCACCTCCACTGTTCAGTTTCAAATCAGTCAACACACTCTTGTAATCTATGTATTCTCTTGCTCTTCTGCTAAAAGGCAATGGCGCTCTGAAACATTTGTGTTCACGCGGTGACGTTGATGTGTGTTTTGTTTACACCCGATCCTGGAGCACTTGTACTGGCTCACCTGCAGGCTTACTGAGCTCGCCCCTGTCGGTTCTCTTCATCCCTCATTATCATAATCAGCAGACGCTTTGATTGCGGCGTGTCAGTGTGTTTGCTTATAAGTGCAACCGACTGAAACCATTAATAAAAAGTCAATGAGCGTGGTCAATAAAGCAATTTGGCCCAATACCTGAATCAACAATAACATATTAAACCTCTTTCCAGTAAGTGGGTCCAAGGGTGGGGTGGGAGGGCCGTTTTTGCTGTGTGCTGTAAAAATCTAATGTAGTTATGATCAGAATAAGGGTTTATATTGACCGGTGTGAGAGGCCATGAAGTGCAAGGGTGGGGCCGCTCTGGGGATGACCCCCACCTCCCACTTGGTGATTGATTATGTGTGTCTGAGCGATCCCAGCCCAAATGACTCTATTTGGTGCGTTGTGCTGCGTACAAGCTGGGTTCACGTTATTAACTTACCTAGGAAGAGAGCACAGTAAATAGCCCGCAGTGGAGCCTCACTGGGGGACACGGCAGAAATAAAGAAGGGAAAAGCAACCCCGCAAAACTCAATTTGTAATTTAACCCAGGGTGCCGCCATCGATTGAAATCTCCTGCACCACCAGGTGATCTGCAGCTGGGCAAAGCATCAGCCCCCTTCTATCTGCATATTGCTTTCTGTTTCCCCCAAAATGGACCGAACAAGCGTGAACTTTCCTTGTTTCCTTTTCTTCTCAACACGTCCAGTTTGCACGTCAGTCCACGCTGACGCAGGACGTCTTTCAGCATTAATGGAAACAATGGTTCAGCTCTTTATTGTCTCCAGGCCTTTAAGTACTGTCTCTTCTGTCGTCTCCATAAAAGATTGGTCATGACTTCCCATTCATCTCCGTTGCTTTTGATCTGAGCTCAGTGTCTGGGAGATGATACCTGTGCTAACTACCAGCTGTCACCAAGGACCAGTAGCTCTCACAAGGCCGGGCAGCAGGTTTTCATCAGTCACAGTAAAGTGTTGTTAGCTGTAGCTCCCTTTTACACTGGCTGCTGCTGCTGCTCCACATGTGAAGGTGGTTCTAGAAAGACCATTGTTGTCAATGATGGGGAGGAGTGGACCTGATGAATGCCTCGGTCTTGTCAGAGGAGCAGTTGAGGAAAACAAACTCACTTAGTTTTCAGACACCATTTGTGACGCCGGCATCTCTGTCAGAATCCTCGAGATGATCAGACCCTTGAACTGTTCGCCATATGGAGCAATGAAATTTAAATTTCAGGGGCCTGAAGGGAAATATGTGGCTGCTTTTCTATGAAATAATCGACCCAAATCCCCTCCAGATTTTGTATTAATTGAGTGTTTAGCTTGCAAAATCATATGTAACGCTTCAGCTACTTTGGGTTTTATTACAACACCCTTTAATCATTTTTTTTTACTTCTTAAAGGGCTAAAATTGAATTTGCTGGCTTGGTGTAATAGATCCGTTGCTGGTGAACCAAATGGTCATAGTTTCCCCACTCATTTTTCCACTGGTAGATAAGGAGAATAGACTATTGTTGGCACAGTATCTGTGAAAGACAATCCCAGCGACCTGAGTGTGTTGTAATACAGCTCTCTTTTCTGTGAATCTCTCTGCATGTGTTTTGTTCAGCATTGCCATATGAGTCTTGTGTTTTTATCAGTTCCATGTGTTTCATGGAACCGGGGACTGGGAGGGAACAAAGTGATCCCGTCGACGTCTGCTTCCATTGTTCTAAGCCAATCAGGACTCTCGTGATTGTATCAGTAGATCTGCGGTCTCCATGAACATTTGGAAGAACTCACATATTGCTTCATCGCTCACAAGCTTTGAGGGTGTAAACATGACATGACTGTAGGTTTCACTGTGTTCATCCTGATTCATAGGGAAAAAAAACAAAAGAAAACAAACAAAAACAGCCTTTGCATCCCTGGCTGGCTCCTCACCTTTGACCTCATCTTAATTTCATCATCACCGGGAGCTTCCGGAATCTGATATCTGCATCAAGTGTTGGGGGATGGCAGTCACTTAAAAGATTGATATTTCTTCTGAAATTGAAAGTGGGTTAATTTCATCAGTGGTTTGGTTGCGGCGCACACACTCACCCCATTTGTCTTGCAAATGTTTTTTTCTCATTCTGTCACAGTTTTGTTTCTCAGACCTTTTTTTTTTTCTTTCCTTTTTTGTGTATGATTTATGTACACGGCTAATCTGTCACAATCATGAGCTGGGAAAGATGTTTTCAGCGCCATCACACGCTGTCAGGGGCAGCGGGTTGTGATTTAGGACATGTGGATGTGGCGCTGCTGTGAGGGGAGGAAGTGGTTTGAAACGAGCCGGGTTCGCTCCGACATGGATCAGCGGAGAGCGTGAAGGCCCAGGAGGAAGGTGGAGGAGTTATGTGGTTAATTTTTGTCTGTGATTGTCCATGGACGGGTGCACGTTAACAGTTTTCAATTGAACACCAGGGATGAAAAATCTTGGAAAATAAACGCGGGTTCATTGTTTTGTGAACGTACTGGAACTCACTCCATCAGTTGCACATGCAGGCAGTCAATTAACCACCGCTCCCCGCCCGGTAACACACCAGCTCCCCCGACATCGGCTCTACTCTAAACAAACAGCCAGATGAAAGCTCAGGTCCACGTCAGGAGTAAACTCTCCTCTAATGAGCTGACCAGAGGTAATGGATTGCTCATTACTGCAACGTTATAGTGCCTCTTGCCTGGATTCCTTTAAAAGGAGAAATCTAACTTTATCCCAGTCTGGCTGTCAAGTTCAATGAGAGTTTTTTTTTTTCTTTTTTTCTTCTGGTCTTGAGGTGGATGCCGAAGCTTATGGTTATAACAGAGTATATATGAATATTGGATTTTTAAGGCTGACATGGCTAAACTGTGATACAGTATGTATAGGAGGAAGTTTGGACATTTAAATCCTCAACCAAAGGGCTAATCAGCTCATTAACGTTTTAATACCCCTCACTGCCTTGAGAGACGCCAGTGAGAAAACTTTTTCACCTGGTGATAAAAAACTAAAGGTCTTGTCAGTTCAAACTTTTGGATAAAACTTAGGATTAAGTTGCCCTCTATTGCTTTGGAGTGTGAAATATGAATCGCTTACTTGTTCAGAATGAGATTGGGGGAAAAGAAAAGAATGGCACCTACACCCATTTTAGAATATTCAACTATGCCAATATTCCTCTTCTCACTACCAGGATCTTCTGCAATTTACTATAAAGTACATTCAGTGATGGAGCAGTGGACTATTTCCTCATGCACATCTATGCTGAATGTTTGGTGAAAAAATGTCTTACAATCTGTGGTAATGATTGCAGGTGTGCTTGTGAGTGCTTAGACAATTTTGTCAGGGAATGTAAAAAAAAAAAAAGGTAGCACATACTGGAAAGAAGAACACGTCTTTGTCTGGGGGTTAGATGTGACAGAGAAGGAGCACAACTGATGAGGAATGAAAAGCGCCAGATGAGTGATGATACATGTTATAAGATACGTGAAATCAGACACAATACAAGCAATAACATGTTTGATGAGACGTTAACATTTGTATTGGACATGACACTGAGAAACTGTGAGACCTGATGTAGGTGTAGGTGTGTGTGTGATGGGGTTTTACAACAATTCATGACAAAGGGGACACAGGGGATGATTAACCATCCCCCTAACCATAGTGAGAGATGAAAATGGAAATTGTCTAAGCCAGTGCAATGTATTTTTTCTATTGGCCAGCAGGGGGCAGGTACACTGGTTACAAAAGTTTGATTGTATAAATACTTCGACAAAAAATGATTTATTATCTCACTTGATTGATTATCCTAATGGTCCTCTTATCCCCGGTTCTCCTCCATGTTAAAGCCATAGACCCAACACATCTAAGCCTCTTCCAAAGTCCCATCCGCAGAGGTTCCATCCACAGTTTACGCTCTCAATCAGTTTCCTTGCCAACAACACTGATGCAACTTAATCCAACCTGATGCTGACAGTCGTGACTATTCATACATATGATGTGTGAACTAAACATTACAAACATTGATCTCATCAGTGTGTGCAGCTGTGATGAATAACGTGATGAATCGCTCCACATAAAGTGTGCTTCAAAGACATTTTGATTGCTTGCATACTTGCAATGACCCACACTGGTCGCAGCCTGTGTGGTGGAGATTTAGCTTCAAAGATCACGTTTATCCTTTTCGCACTTCATCTCAGCTTGTTTACCCTTCGTCAAAGGGTCGTGATGACTGGCAGACATGACCATAATCTCATTCCACTGTCGTCATGCATGGACGTCGCCAGTCCTCGACAATACATATTATTAGAATCACTGCAACTGGCCAACCCAGCCACACCTTTTGTGTGTCAAAAAGAGGACAACATCTTCTCTCAGTCAACACCAGCGAAATGGGACCTTCCTCATTGTGACCCCTCAGCCTCCACTGGAACACCTGCTCAGTAATGACGGATACAACGAAGACCGAGGTCACGACGTAAACCGAAACCTGGCAACTATCTTTGAAGTGTGCCTGAGCTGAGTGGACGTCTCCGTGTCAAATTGTGTGGCTCATGCTGGTCTGTTTGAAATAGTTGTCAGGTGTTGGACGTTAGAGCATACCGACATCTCACATGGTTTATAACACATCTTGACACATGTACTGCTCATTGTCCTAAACACAGAAGACAAGCTCCTGCCCGTCCGTCTGACACCTGCCCAGGAAGCGCTCAAAAGAATTAGTCTTCCCCTGGAAAGCACCGCCTGCCAACAGGAGGAAAGGGGATCTAAAAGCATAGTTCCTCTTTTTAGATTAAAAACCCTAAATTGAATCAAGTGTGCCATCACCGTGTGCCAAGGAGGGTCTCTAATGGCAGGTTTCTGATTTTCTTATTGTATTAATGCCCTCCCCTCGCTCAGCCGTCTACTGTAACAACAAGTCTGACTCATCTGCAGCAGGAGAAGAAAGAGAGGAAAAGCACCCATGCGTGGAGGAGTGGGGGTGTGCACAGTAGCCCGCCTGAGGCAGAGTGAGTCACGACACACCGTAGGACGCATTCATCATGGTGTGATGCTGGCACTGCCTGCACCTTGGCACTGTCCATCACAGCCGAAGCAGGCGAATTAGGTCGCTTTATCTCTAGCTTTTTACGCTTTTGAGGACAAAAGGACACAAGTCTCTGGTCAGCTGACCTTGACACGATGTATTCTTACAACCTAAATTACACTCATCATTCTCAATTACCAGCTTCAATGGTGAGCTGTATAATGCCCGTCCCACCCCAATTATTTCCTCCTTACATCCACCAGAACCACTGACATTCTGGACAATGCACCCCGACTAACTACTGAGAGAAAACTGTGTTTCGGTGATTTACGTTTTTTCCCGTCCAGTCACATGAAATAATCCTCCTCAGTCAAACTTTTCATCTTCTCATTTCAGTTGTATTTGTATTCTCTGTTTTCCTTCATAACCGATATTCAGAAATAAACTGAGCAGTGCACTTGTTGTTGCCATAGTCACAGGATAATGTTGAGTGCTAAAACTGACTTGAGCTGAAATGCACCGAATCCACAAGTTACCACAAAGTAACTGAGATGCACATTTAACACACTCAGAAAAAAAGAGTATTCATGCAGACGACAGTATACGTAGCTCACTTTTTGTGAGTAACTAATACAGAATCCATGACCTCCTTCAGAGGCTTGAGAGAAATTTACAGCTGTTCTAGATTCTCCTAACATCCACTCAGTGTCAGATGCTGAGGAGCTGATAGTGTTTAGTGACAGGAAACTAAACCTTTTGTGCATCTGAATGGTGAACTCATTAGTAAGTCGAGCAACATCTGCATTTCCATCTGAGTGTTGTTTTAGGAGCTGGCATTCTCGCTGGCATCCATCTTGTCCTGCACGGAACTGTTGAAAATCCCCACAACTGTTTTCTGGCTCCTCAGATAGACGGTGTGATACCATTCTGAAACTGGAGTCAAGATAAACATGGAATGTTGATTTAATCTAACCTTTCTTGCCCTTTCACCCAGCAGTGGCTGTTTGGTTTATTCCAATCACACAGTCAGCCATACGATGTAACATTTGCACATGCTTTCAAGACGTCACCTTCAATTTTCTCCATTTGTGTCAAACATGAATAATGCAACATTTACACTCATCACCGGTTGTTTGATTCAGCTCGTATGATTGACATGTTGCATGGATTCGCACTGTGGGCTATGTCTGCTGTTTACCAGTATTGTCTTTCTTTGTAATGACTGTTGCGTGGCCAGTCCATTAATGTGTGCACCACATGCACCAACCAGACGTGAGACTGCATCCGAGCTGGGATGACCCCCCCCCCCCCCCCCCCCCCCCCCCCCCCCCCCCCCG